>SRPO01000233.1:0-39003 GCA_018360065.1 Claviceps pazoutovae
CTACAGCAGGTTATACAGCCAAATCATAACAGAAGTGGGCGGACGTGGTCCGTGCACCGTTGCCGAGAAAATTGTGTAAAGGAGAGAGTTGACATATATGAAAGGCCAGTTGGCAAAACAGCGTCCAGGGTGTGCGCGAAATGTCCTTGGGCTGGGCTCCTATGAGCATGTTTGATCAAGGTACATACAGAGTACAGATTGTATTAAATAAGTCTACTTCCGCTGATCCGAGCCGGATTATCGGAAATTGCAACTCGTACAGAGTTCAACTACAAGCTGGAATATTGATCTCGTAAGTGTGACTCGCATCTTGAAGGACATTGCATCACATGCATCTGGCATCCTGTAGTTCAATCGTTCAGTTGATTCGTCAAAGAACCATAGAAATCGCGTGAATGAATGACTTTCGTAACGATTTTCTTTCCATTATCTCGAGCTTCTTTGGCGGACGTGGCGCTGCCCGATTGAGCGCGGACTTGGATGTCCCGGCTGCCCCATTGGATAGCTGCACGTCGGAAGTGCTGGACATGCGTTGTAGCCGGGGACGTCGGGGAAGCCAGGGATGGGTTGGTTGCCCCCGTTCGATTAATACCCGTGAGTATGTAGGTATGTACTTCGTATGCAAGAGTTCATCGAATCTGGCAAGGCTGCATCATGCATGGGAGACCGAACCCGTCTTGTTGATGAAACTATAAACAATACATGCGGAGTACATACGTAGCGTGGCAGATGTGAGGTCCCGCACAAGATGTGATAGTAGTGGCCCGTCTTGGTAGTTCATCGCCGGACCGAGGGGTTTTTGTCACCGTCTGGGGGTGACGCAATACCGGTAGCGAGTTGGCACGACTCACTGACTCACTATGCTTGCGACGAAAGGAGGCATCAACGTCCATTACGACACATCACGACGCGGGTCGGACAATGGAAATCGAGGACCTCTGCGCTTGAAATATGCCGCGATAGGTATCTACCTGTGGGTGCGGATGCTGCTACACTCACTTAGGTAGGCTCAGGGCTGAGCTTAGGTAGGTCGTTGTCTAACATTACATTACACTACCTAATATGTACCTACATCCCTACCTGTTCCTACAGGGCCTCGAGTCTCGACCAACGTCGTACCGCGGTACATCATGCATGTAACATAGGTACCATTGCTGTACATGCCATATGTGCCTACAATGTTGGCTTCAGCACGAGCACGAAAAGAAAATGGCTACATACATATGTAGTGGCTAGTGACGTGCTCTTTTTTTCGGCAGAAACGGTATGTACCCACTAAGTTCTGCCTTAATAACAGCCCTTGCTCTATACTGTAAACAGAGATATTTATAGGGTCCGGTAATGAATGCCGACCCGTGGCCGACCCGTGGCGCATTTCATGCACCATGTTCATCCCATCCCCATGCCCTGCCTTAAGAAAGAGATGATCCACGGATTGGTGTGACTACCGGGCCGGGTAAGGCCAGCCATGTGACACCCTTGCCTGTGCCCCTGGAACAAATACTACTGTTCCGCGTGGCAATTTCCTCAGCACGACGACGCACGGTAGCTCTGTCTCTGAGTAAGTGCGATCGCGAACGATTTGTTCGCCGCATCAGGTCGGGAATATTCCGTACTGGTCTGCAATCGCTTGAATGCGGTGCGGACGCCGGAATGAGGGGTGCAATCTACTGACCGATACATACACATTCTAGCGCGCCGAAGATGGCCTTCCTCATAGAAGGTGAGCAATATCAGATGCCCGGCTTACTTCATCCGACCCGCGACGTTTTACTGTGAACCTGACTTCTGGTGTGTCACTCAATACAGATTTGCCGTAGCTCGGCGCTCGGTAGCTAGCGCTGCAGAAGCCAAAGCACCATTAGCATGTTGATAGGTTTTCCTTGGACGGATCTATACGATTTGGAATGTGCGTTTCGCTTCCGACAAGTATGTACGGCTTTGTAAGTCTCGCTCCTGTAAAATATGGCTATGTTGTGTCTATGGCGGTGTAGCGAGAGTCTCGCACTCAAGAAATTTGCTCTGCAGCATTCGCGCTTCTGCATGGACGAGAGCAAAACTACCGGCTGAGATCGTGATATGGACGCTCGTTTTTCCCCCCAGGTCCTTGGAAGCCCACCTCTGTGCAATCCTCCAGTCCCTACATACGTCCTGCTTCGCCCTCCACCCTCACCATGACTCGTGGCCGAAAGAGGGCCGTACGCCGTGTTTCGTTCTGATCCCGACACGATACCAGATTGCACGTCACTTTCCAGATACTATCTTCACCTCGGAACACCCCCTTGGCCTTCTTTGGACGGGACTGACTCTACAGCAGCTTCTGGGTTCGTCTTGATGTCCACCTTGGCCGCTTGTCGGGGATTACCTGCCATGAAAGAGTATGCGCCAAGAGCAACGACGGTCACACCTGCAGCGATACTGGATTGCGCATTCAATGTAGTTAGCTTAGCTACATGCTATGCACGAACGGAAACTCTCGCATTCACGTCCCCGGATCGAAAGCTTCGCTGGGTAGGTAAGGAGGCAATGGGAATGGCAGAGGAATCCCTAGACGAACAATTTGGACATGTTGCCGCTGGACTTATTTGCGGAGAACTCGGCGGGTTCGTTGGGGCCGGGTGAATAGAGGCGTCGCTGGAGAAAGGCCGTTGGCCGTAACGACCGCGTGCGTGCTATGTGACGAAGCATGTCGTGTTTTTTACTCTGAGGTGAGGATTTGCTGGTTCAAATCAGAGAAAGGTCCCGTGAATCTAAGGCGGGAATCACGATAAGGCGCCATTATCGAGTATGTAGGTACGAGTATGTAGGTATATATAGGCCGCAATGTTTTGGTCAACGCGTCATTCAACGCACATGCGACGTCAGAATGATGATGGCGCATGAGGAGCCAAATATGACCCAATCTGATAGAAATCGACGCCAAGACTTTGTCCAAGAGCGGCGGCAGGCTCCGCTGCGTTGGACGATCCAATCGGGTGCTTGGATGCTTGATGGAATTCCCGAGTCCGGCTCTCGGCTGCCAAGGCGCGCCCACCCGCATTTGGCTAGTCTTGATCTGATCGGGTTTCTCTTGTGCACAAACGATTGCCGCGATTTCTTTCGTGATGCTGCTTCCTTTTGTGTTCATTGCGAGGTGAGGTGGCTGGTTCTACTGTTCTACACGCGACATTGACGCCGAATTGTCCCTCGAAGGCATGCATGTAGCCCTCCAGGCTCCGACTCAAGGTTGCATGACTCCAACCAAGAAAGGCGTCCTTCTATGTGTAACAGAAAGTCTCCAGATTGAAAACTGATGCAAAATAGATCTTTGGTGAGGAGGAATATCCGCCGGCTCGACACTCTTGAGAATCAGACTACGCCGAGATGCGCTCCTTGTGATACTCGCTGCATGTCTTGAGATGACAGTAGAGAGTTCGAAACCAATTGGGATGGCACCAGAGAGTCCCAAGTCTTGACAGGTAATGAAGTATGTGCATACATAGATCAGTCGGTTGGGTTCGGAGTTGGGCTACGGAGTAGATTGCATGCTGACGAATGCATCATGCGACAGTATAATAAGTGCAGACGACGCGTTCGAGAGTGCATGGCACTAGGTACCTAGATCTTCAGGGATTGATGTCACGCCAGACGCCGACGGATACGACAGTTTAAGGATTGTTGCATTTCAAGCACTTAACATCGGGAGACATCGAATTTCGTCCAACCAAAGTCCGGATAGCGGGTACAAAGCCTGTCCAGTGTCAGGCACACGCGAAGGAGGGCGCGTTGAAAACTTGAGTGGATGGGAAAACAGGGGTCTGACCAGTGACTTCTGAGCAGAAACTTCATTGAGGCTATGGGTCTGGCCGAAATCTCAATTTGCACCTCTTAGTGCTTCCATACCGCATAAATAAGTCGCCTCCTGCTCTTCTCGATCATGCTGCATGCAGAGGCATTCAATAACATTTTTCCCTCAGGAAACTGCCAATTGCGACCGTTCTGCTTGCTTCTAAGCTCTGAGCCTTTATTCCAAAGTTCACTTTTCCCTTCATTGCTATTGTTGCGAGCGAGGTAATCGCCCCAAAAGCTTTGTGATGCCGCCAGAGGATGCCCCAAGCGCCATCTGGTCGCAGCTCATGGGTACGACAAGCTCACCAGCCGTTGCGACAACTCCAGGAAACGAGTTCGAGACGACGCCGACGGAACGGAAGACGCTGTCGATGATAGCACCGATGTTCAAGTTGTTCAAGTGCCAGGTTCCCACCTCACTCGCCAACAACGATTCCGACAGAGACTTATTATATTAGAAACAGCCATGTGGCATTCGTTCTATGTTACATATTGAAAAGGACCGTTTTTAGAACCTTATAATCAACCGTGTAATGAGGTTATATGAAGTCAAGCGCTCGGCAGTCCCTTGGCATTCCACCCGCGGTTCGGGAACTTCCTCGGTAGCCGGCCGCCAGACTTCATACGGAGTACAAGTTGAAGTACAACCACTTTACACGGTTGTTTATACCCGAGAACTCGACGAGGGGTCCGCGGTCGTTTTCAGTATGCAACACATAACGCCACATGGCAGTTTATGATAAAATTGACAAGTCTCTGCCGGAAACGTTGTTGGCGAGTTGAGGTGGGAACCTTGCAATGATATCGATACGCTACTTGCCGATTCCATCAACTCCTTCTTTTACTTCAAGCATCGGCGCTTTGTAGTAAAGAA
This sequence comes from Claviceps pazoutovae, assembly GCA_018360065.1. Taxonomy (NCBI): domain Eukaryota; kingdom Fungi; phylum Ascomycota; class Sordariomycetes; order Hypocreales; family Clavicipitaceae; genus Claviceps; species Claviceps pazoutovae. The sequence goes on from SRPO01000233.1 coordinate 4,703, forward strand.
CTCTACATACCCAGGACCTCAACGTGCGAGTTCCTTGGAAGCAGATCTCGGCTGTTCATACCGGAGAACTTGAGACTCCGAGAGTAGTTGTTTCCAGCAATGCAAAACACCACATGGCAGTATACAATAAAACTGACAAAAGTTTGCCGTTCCAAGTTCTCTTACGTCCTATCATCAATCCGAGTCTCCGAGACTACCGAGTGTGGCAAGGGCCAAGGTCCAATAGCACCGCGCTGCAAGACGGACGATGCAGTCAAATGGGCCAGAAAAAGAGTAGGTACTCAATCTACTCACTGAGTGGTTGAGCAGCTCGGGGGGGGAGGGGTCCTGAATCCTGTGTTTCTCGGATGTTTCCAATGAAGGTGTTTCTGCTCCGTCTATGCTTGTGCCCTCGAGAGGTATTCAACCTGACCAGGCCCGCAACAAAAAAAAAACATCTCTGGCCGGGACTCGGATCATGGATGTGCGGGTAAGCCCGGTTTTCAGATCCATAATTCGTACAGCAAGATGCGATGCGAAGCTTTGTTTCTCACACTCTGGTACATAATTCTTTACTCTTTTGTGCATCATGCTTGGAGCCTTGGAGTATTCACTGTATTTTGCCCTATACGAACATGTTCCCAATGTCGGATTCTCTGGTCTGAGGTCTCTGACTCTTTACCATACATGTGCGACTGCGAGATCCGCTCTCTTCTACCTCTGCTCTCCGCTCCCTTATCCTTGACTGCAATGGTCCTTGTCTCAATATCTCTGTCCTTGACACGAGGCTTGAAAGTTGATCAAGTCAACTCCTCCCACCAGAACTACCCACACGATGCCATGACGACATGAATCAGATGATACATACACGGTGACACACCCAACGCCAAATCGTCCGACTCAGGCTCCCAAATCCGTTGGCGCATTCTCCGGTTGAGGCCTACACACTTCTGGCTTCAAAATGATCTGCCTCTTCACCACAGCAAACTTCACAAGCTCAACTTTAGGAACCGCCGCCTTGGTCTTCTCCTTCCCCTGCTGTGCTGCCTGTGCAGTGTTCTGGCCCTGATTCCCACAGCAACAACGATTGCCTGGGCAAACAGAACCCCCTCCGCCGCCACTGCCAGCACTGTTGGCACCATTGGAAACCTCTTCCCGATACGGCTTCGCTGTGAGGTAGGTATCCGAGGGCAAAGTGCAATCATTCCAATTTTCCACCACGTCCGCTGTATGCTTGACTTGAATGGCCTCAAGGTATCGTTTAGCGGCCAGCCACTTCTGCAGACGATGGATTTGAAAGTAGCTGGCCTCGTTGTGCAGGGACGCGTAGAGACCAACGTCATGTCCGTGGACATGATCATAGAACAGGGGAAAGGCAGGGTGGCGGAGATATCGAAGGATGTGTTCAAATAGGATGGGATCTGCGTCGATGAAGTATGTGCCGTCTTGAGGGGTTTTGCCCCATAGTGTGGCGAAACGTTGTTTGAAGTAGCCACTCTCTGTGGTGAGCGTGCGACGAGTGGTGATGAAGGTGCGTTCGCCGATGAGGAGTTTGATGCGGGCGTCCGGGGATCTGGTGTCAGGGGCGTGGGTAGAAGAAGTTGGCATGGTAGAAGTCAACGTAGTAGAAATCGGCGTAGTAGGAGCCGGCGTGACAGAGGCCACGACGGGTGTTTTCAGAGCTTTCTCCTTGGCAAAGAATGGAATACCGGACAGAACTAAACCACGTCTGCACGGCATCCGATTCCTTGGTACGGTGGCGCGTGTTGCGACATTCTTGAGAATGTGCGTGATCATGATCATTGATGGCACTATGAAATTTGAGTAACGATGCAGCAGGAGATAAACTGGCACGGTAGAAGGCCTTGAAGTCGGAAAAAAAGAAGGTTTGTCAAGAGGAGCAAACTTGATACTTGTTTTTGCAGGATTTGTTTAAAGACTTGGAAAGGTCCTGTGTCTGTTGCTCAGCAGAAAATGCAAACACGGGTTGCCCTGCATTGTGAATCCAAGGGTCCAATATCCATGAACACTTTCGCGTTGTTGGCGTTGCCGCGCAGCCGCGTTGCGTGACTCCAAAGTCCAAACGGCCGCACCAGATGACAGAGCCCCATTTCGTTTGCACATCTCTGATTCTCTACGCTGCTTGATTATTATTGATAACAGTGTGAATCCTGTCCCAACGGTTTCGACTAAGATATATTCGGTCGGATCACTTGTTTGACTTTCAGACACTACCCAGAAATCAGGATTGGCACCAATATAGATAGTAGAGTCGACCTCTTATAATCTCATTGCTCAAGTCTCGGGGACAACTGAGTCCTCCAGAGTTCTTTTGAGAGCCAAAGCCAGCTGCCAACTATGGCGTTTTGAATTGATGATCTATATCGTTCCAAGTCCCGTGAAATCGGCCCTTGTCACAAGTTACAACAAATCATTCCACAGGATGCTGATGACATCATGACCATATCCATCATCTCGTCAACAATAACTGCGTCGCTGCGGTCCTGACGGCAGCCTTGACGGTGTGTGTGATCATGACGGCACGTCGCGCGATGATGCAACAGGAAATTAACAGATGCAGTAAAACTCAAAGGTCTTGAGGGCAGAAAGGTATTGTAAAAGAGACGAGAAAGGCGTTGCGGAAAGAAAACCAGAATTGGAAAAAAAAATTGCAATGTTTTGTCCTGGTGATTAGGAAGCAATATGCAAACGCTGACGCCAGCACCTGCACAACACCCAAGGACAAGGAAGGTTGTTGGCCTGAGCGTGAGCGCCGTAGCAGATGACAGATCCTTTCGCGTATGAATCGAGCAGGTTTCGTTTGCACATCGCATGAAGAAGCAATTCTCTCGAGTTTCATCAGCGACATCAAAACCGCCAAAAATTCTGTTGCTCTTATTACAAATACAGTCTCGTAAAGTTGCCATCTACTACAGTCTACCTAGTACCCGAAGAGCGACACCGGCTCTCTTAGTCTTCCCTCCTCTTTCAGCATGCAATCCAAAGCGGCAAATAACACATACATAAGCAGCCAGTCCCATCATCCATGTATCTATCCTCAAACGCCATCAAACACAAAAAACCGCCTCCCGAACAATGCAAGTTCTATGTACAAACGTCAAAAAAAAAAACACAGCACCAGCCAGCACCACATCTACCACTCCAGTCTATCATCACAAACCAACTCCACATCATACCTCTCCTCCCTCCTCCAAACCCTCCCCGGCTCATTCAACCCTCCCACAATTGTCCTCAGATCCGATATCATCCCCCCCGGCCCACTCGCAAACACAACCGTCCTGCCGCACACAGTCGACGCCACAAAATCACCCACTAGGACCGCTAGATCAGGATGCCGTCCCTCCTCCATAGATCCACGGCCAAGCTTATCCACCGAGAGACCCGGCCCGCAGGGACAGACATCAGAGGAGGAGGAGGAGGAGGACGACGACGACGACGACGCAGCACCTGTACTGGTACTCTGGCCAGCCTTCAGGCAATCACCTCTCCGCTTTTCACTCGAAGCCGAAGAACCAGCCTCCTCTCTAGTCGCGAACAGCGAAATCGTCAGACCAAGAGCACGTTGACATTTACGCAACAGGGCCATTTCCTTGGCGATCCAGTCCACGTTGCTCGTATGCCGCATAGCCCAGATGAGTTCGATTTTGCGATCCGAGGGGGTCGCAGACTCAGCGCCGGCGTCACGACAGAGTGATGCTAGTTGGAGGAGTAAGGGGAGTACATAGGCGATGCCTGTCCCGCCGGCGACGCAGACGATATTCGTGGTATTACGGTCGAGTTTCTCGAGGAGATTCTCGCCGTATCCGCCCGTTAGGAAGACAGGCGTGCTGGGACAGGGAAAGGGTTTGCTCTCCTGGGGACCCGCGCTGGCGATGGCGGAAATCTTCTTTTGCGCCAGCTCAGCGAGTTTTTTTGTTTCGCCGGACTTGGCTCGCATGATGTAGGCGTGCTTGACGAGGCCTCGCTTATCCACGACGGGGGCGTTGAGCGGCGTGAATGGGTGGGATTGCCAGATGCTGGACTCGGTGAAGCATAGGTAGAAGTGCTGGCCGATTTTCCAGGGATCCTGCTGGTTCTCCAGATCCAACCTCAGGACGTCGCCATGCTCCGGGTCCGAGAAAAGCGTCATGGATGCAGAAACGGGTTTGAAGACGACGTAGGTGGATGAGCTGGTGGGATGGTGGTGTAGCAGGGCGGTGCGTACGAGACGGGCACCGCGATCGAGGCCCCAGAGGATAAACGCCGGGATGAGGAAACATTCGAGCTTGTTCCAGTGTGCCCAGCAGGCGCCAATGTATACCATGGCGAGGACGTAGTGCGCCTTGCGAAAGAATTCGTACCCTGTGGCGCGGATGGCCCAGGGCGTGCTGAGCCCAAAGATCAAGAGAAGCAGAATTATGGCCACGATGCCCCAGATCATGTACGTCTGGGTGATCCATTCAATGCCAACCTTGGGCTGTGGCTGGTAGAGCCTCCCCTCGATGATGCACCAGCCGATGGTGTGCAACGAGGCCTGGACAACCATGATGTAGCCCAGCCAGCGATGGAGGAAGTTGAAGCTCTGGTAAGGCACACCGGTCAAGACAGTCAGCAGCGACTCGCGACTGCTGAGCATAATAGACAGCGGTGTCATGGCGTAGGCAATCACGCCGACGCGATCTGCCCATGGACCCAGGCTGCTGCGGGTGCTGTATACGCCTGGCATGTTCTTGACGGGCGTGATCCAGGTTCTGTATGTGATGCCCAGGAAGCTCCAGATGAGGAGATACGCCGCCAGCAGCGCCAACACACCGACCTGAAAGCGCGTGGTGCGTCCAAACAGCACATGCGGCGCATCTCTCAGCAGGAAGCGCCTCGAAGCAGCCGCTGCCGTTCTGCGCAGTTTCGTCCAGGCATTACTCAGGTTGGAGCTGGTTTCTGAGCGTGGCGATGGTCCTTCGACGAGAGGGCGGGTTGCGCGCCTCAGCAGCGCCCATAGTAACAGCACGGACAGGATGGTCGCCCACAAGATGCCCATGTAGAACATGCCGAGGTCGTGTGCGTGGTACACGACATCGAGATACTCGCATGACCCGACATCGTTTTTGCAGGGAAGAATCCGGTCGGCGTAGCCCCAGTGAGGCTCGATGGTGCCTCCATCGGAGAGGTTCTGGATGTGACGCGGCTGCATGAGAGGTCTGAGGAGTCGGAGGAGTCGGAGGTTGAAGGGCTTTAAAAATTTGCAAACGATGGAAGAGTGAAGAAGAATGAAGAAAGATGCATTGAAATAAAAACTATAATTGATTACTCCGTAGAATCAAGACTGTAATGAAAATTATCAGAAATGAATGGGTATATGTAGTCGCCGACTGGGTATATAATCGCGAGGTATGTAAGTGCAAAACGCGCGCGAGAGAGCAATAAGAACGAAACGGCTGACGTCTCAATAATACATAGTAAAGCCCGCCAAGCTAACGCATAGCTAGCCTCCCTTGACAATGACATAGGTACATACATACATACATGATACGGCGTACATCTGTACAGACTTCAAGACTCCAGAGTAAACATCCAGACGTTCGGAGTATGTAATCCCTGACCCCTGCGAGTCTCTGCGAACGCATCCGTTGAAGAAAACTAACTCAACCGGTCCGTTCGCGCGACATGAACATTGCACGCCACTGCAGCGCAATGGCCGCATACGGAGCACACCATCCACTCGAGAAAACCACATCTTGTCCATTTTCTGCTGTTTCTGCGCACGAATGAGCAAGTTTTGCGGAGACTCTGGTTTTAGTCCAACTGTCCATTAGGGCGGGAATCTACGGAGTAGACGCAGGATCCAATCACGGAGAAGCGACGGATCGAATGGAGCAGGTATCACCGTTTCACGCCGGTGTGGGCGCAAAACCCGGACGTGGCATTGGGGAATTAGGGTTATGGTGATTGGTCAATCAACGGCCGTTCTGCACTTTGTGCACTTTGATTGATGGAGAGGGGGCCCAGAGGGGGGGGGGGGGGGGTTCGTGCCAGAAATGCGCATGTTTTCTTGAGGACGATCTATGTATGTATACGGAGTATGTATAGTACATGTGGGCTGCGGCACTTCTCGTAGATTGCCTGAGTTTTGGTGATGCATCGGTTGGTTGGATGGAAGAAGAACAACGTGCGCAACGGGCAGAAGAACTAAGACAGATAACTAACGCTTTTATCGGTATTCTATCGTGGGGTATCAGACCAAAGCGCAGAAACAAAAGGGCAAGCGGCTGCTTCCCAACACTCACTTGTGTTTCCAAACTGGTCAAGATCCGTCATCAACTGGCCCAGCTGAGGCCACAACGTCTACGTTTTACATCTTGATCACTCTTTCGTCTCAAGATGGACATGCACCATGACGGCCCTCAGGGCGCCAGCTGCAAGATCTCGGTACGTAGGGAGTCAGGACCGTCAACGCGAAATGCAATATCTCCATCTTCAACTCCAGCGCCAGTGAATAAGAAGCCGCTAACATGCCCTGTAGATGCTCTGGAACTGGTACACCATTGATGCCTGCTTTCTCTCCTCCTCATGGCACATCACCAACCAGGCCATGTTTGCCGCCACATGCATCGGCGTCATCCTCCTCGTCATGTTCGTCGAACTCACCCGTCGTCTTGGCCGAGAATACGATGCTTTTCTCCTGCGGCAATTCCAGCGCGAAGCTTCACGGCGGTATCTCGACGACGTGCTGGATCCCAGCGGCAGCACCAGCAGTAGCAGTCTCGTCCGCTCTCAGAGTGTCGCCGTCGTGGCCACGTTTCGCGCTTCTCTTCTGCAGCAGCTGGCGCGCTCGGTGTTGCATGCGGTGACGTTTGGGGTGGCCTACATTGTCATGTTGCTGGCCATGTACTTTAACGGCTATGTGATTATCTGCATTTTCATCGGGGCTGGTTTGGGCAAGTTCTTTTGCGACTGGCTTGAGGTTCGTGTTGCGGCGGGGGCTGCTGGGGAGGGAGTGGTTGTGGATGGGAAGGGGGGGAGAGGAGTTGAGGAGCCGAGTGTTTGTTGTGGATAACGGGAATATGTTGTGAGCAGCGATGATGTGATGAATTTGGCGTCCTTTTTTATGAATGCACGACTGACTTGTGATGTCTTTTTTGGGAGCGTTTTTTTGGGAGCTGGCAAGGAGTCTGTCTCATGGGCCCGTGTTCGACATGTTTTCTCTCTTGCTTCACCTCTTTGAGCTTTTCTGTGTTGCATTCTTGGTGGACCGTCAGCAGCTGCCGGATTTTGTGTCTGATTCAACATCCCAATAACCATGTTTAAATAGACTGCGATCACACGTCCGCTGCGCTGGCCCTGCCGCAAAAGTCCCAGATCACTACATACCCGTGTTTCGGCCAAGCGCTTTAATTGCCGCGAATGCCGTCATCCATGATCCCTCAGAAAAAAAGAGTGTGAGAGCGCAGTGTCTGCACCGCTGCGGGTAGGGATGGGCTTTACAATTTACGTGTGAATTACAGAGCACCGAGTTTGTAAATTACACAATACCCCGACTTGTACGTGATTTACACGCAGTTTACACGTACCTACCTAAGGTAAGTTACATGTAAATTACGATCGAGCTTTGTGATTTACAGCAGGTAAGACTGCGGTGCGGGGCCCGGGACGATGAATTGAAACTTGAAAGATGAAAGACAGCGGTGCGAAATCGCAATCCTATCCAGACAGAAATAACGCACTCTCCGAGTTAATTTGTTTCAACGCAAATGACTCATGGACTCGAATTGACTCTTCTCAGTCATGCATCTCGAACATGGGATTGAACCGACGCCGCGAGATGCCTCCACTGAGATGAGACCTCTTCCAAACAAACAAAGTCAGTTTTTGACCAAATTTTCTAGATTCCACGATACGATGCACTTCCCTCCCGTGCATTGCCTCCTCGGTCCGCCTGGCCCATCTCTGAGAATTTGCACAACCACCGAGACGGGATTATGGAATATGCTTGAGGAAGGCCCTTCTTCTCGCCGAGTCACTGCGCCTGGCATCATACTAAATATGGCAATTTACATTGCACTTTCGTCCACGCGTTCAACTCGAGAAGCTCAGAATTCATTTCAGTACCCAAATAGCTCCAATCAATCTACCCAACGTAGCCGTCGCTTATACATGTTATGATATCATAGTCCCAGCCAATCGCCGTCTCGGCCACTCTTCATACCTACCTGTCGCACTTCATCACAAGCATCTTCGCCACATCAACCCACGCCCCAATCTTCTCCTCAAATCCTCTTAAAATCAGCGGCCTCTTCACAGAAACCATCCCACGGTCCCAAGTCGTGTGCACGACCAAATGGCTCATAAGCAACACTCTGTGAATGTCGAATCCTGTCCTCCGTTGCACTCCGAATCAGTTCCCTCCACGCTGGATTCAGCTTTCTCTCATACGCACTATACAGCCCCGGCAAAAACGCAACATTCCCCGCGCAGTACTCCAAGATTCCCTCCCGAAGAGGCCTCTCGTAGAACACCCCACATCGGCATCCCTCCCTTGACTCGATCAAACGAGTCGTCTTCCTCTGTAGTTCATCCCACTTCACCCTGTCCGCTCTACACATTGGGCTGTCCTTCTCTAGGCATGTATTCAGACCGCGGACATGCTTCCGATCTTTCCCCCGCGCGGCAAGCTCCATCAGCTGGAGATCCTGTATGCCCTGAAGAGAGACCTGGAAGTGATGGAACAGGGCGTCGGACATGTTGCGAACGTCAAAGACGATTTTTTTCGTATGCGCGGATTCGAGGATCGATTTTAGGGTCGTGCCGAGTTGGTTTCTGGTGGTGAATGCTGATTTTCCCAATCTGCGAATGTCTACCATGTAGGCTATTCCTGTTATGCGGGGCATGGGGCCGATGTAGAGCGTGAGGATGTATATGGTGCCTTTGCGGCTGACGTTGCAGCCTTGGAGATCCATGTAGAGGGTTGGTCGGTGGTGGAGCGAGTTGATGAGGCTGAGGAGGGTAGCTGGAGTGTTGACGATGTGGATGGCTGCCTTGAAGCGCGTAGACGACATGGATTGTTGAGGGGATTGCCGCGGCGTGTAAGAACTGAGCATAGAATGCCGTTGCCGTGTGCCGGGGGACGAGAATGAGGGTAGGCTGGATTATATCGATTCGGAAAAGTTATCGCTGAGAATCGTTCAGATGGGTAGAGATGGAAGCGCGATGCGGTTCAGACGTGCTTCTTTGTACTTGGGTTGTCTTCTCACTTTCACTACTGTCGTTAATCAATACCGTGCTCCTTCACGTGTCTGTTAAATCTATCCCTTCCAGTGACTCAGGTCATGATGAAGGCTTCATACCAGGTTCCGTTTGTTCCGCTGGTCGGACAAATTCGTTGCTCGCCTTTTTCTAAATCCTCGGAAAGCGCACCGTCGTGCTCGCGTTTGCGTCGTTTCTTGCTGTGAATATCTGCTGTCGCGTTTGGGCGGTTCGTCCACACTTGGCGAGGCGTTTGACGGCGGATACCACTGGTAGCCACGGGCCTTGCGACCGTTGTCAGTTGACACGCGGTCTTCGAACAAGCAGACAAAGATACGAAAAGTCGGTCCTTTTCTTCTCTCCACTACCTCAGTAGCTCCCAGCTGTATGCCTCTCTCTGTTGACTCTCGACTCCTTGAGTACGTGCCTCACTTGAGTCTTGAGCTGCCAGCTTGTGGTAGCTCTGGCAAGTCTTCACTTTATTCCTCCGATGCGTCACATAATCGTGCCTTCAATAGGACCTCGCAACATGGGCATGAGAAGTTTCTGAGTTCGCACACCGAGCACAAAGTCGGCCAGAATTGCCCTACCCAATTTGAACCACCGTCAGTTAGAGGCATTTAGAGTCGAGAATCCGTGGAAGTGTCGCCAACTCCGGTAGACTCAGGCATTCAATCGGTGACCACCATCAATGAACCAAGGCATTTGCCATCCCTGCGCCAGAAGATCTGTCGCGAAACCACTGATACTCGTGCCCAGTCCTGGTCCGCCACCCGGTGCTAGTCCCGGTCGAAGCAGTCTCCAGCGCAGCTGTCGATCTTTGCGACTGCCTACGCAATGACAGTTCCGACGCCTGATGACATGTGTTTGAAGACACGGCTCCCCGTCCGGCGGTACCCAACGCGTTGGAAAGAACCGGAGCAACCGCTATATCAACCGTCGACCATAGTTCCGTATGCATTTCGCCCGCGTCTACAACGACCAGAGGGCGCAGGAGTGCCAAGTGGTTCCGTTTGGTTCCCAACATATGCGCGAAGTACCCGTCCAGGATTGCGACTTCTTGAATCTCGACGAAGAAGGCTTCGTGGCACGCATGATTCGGCCCTGAAATGACTTTACGCGCTCCGATCAGGTAAAAAGCCCTCCGAGGCAAGGTGTCTGTCCATACTCAAGGGACTGTCCTGACAAATCAATGCATCGACCATTTGATTCGTGCTCGTCGTAATTAGTAAAGGGTCAACAATTGGGTTGTTGAGAAAAGCGCACCACGAAGCGGGGAGCTCCATGAGTACCTGATCTCTAGTGGTAAGGTACCTAACAACAGAGTAGGTACATATATATCTAAGTACATAGGTACCATCATAATCTGTACGTCAGTCACGGCTCACAAGTTAAGACTTACATCTATGCAAAAGCATTCACGTTGTCGCATTGAACTCGCAAAGCCCAAGTTCATTTCAGTAACTAATGACTACCATACTTCCAAGCAACTCTACCCAAAATGACGAGCCCTTCCTGAGCAGTGAGCGTATCCTCTCCCCGGCGACTCACGACACCCTTTCTCTGCTCCACAGAAACCTAATTCCTAGCCATCCCCTTAATCTCTGTCAAAAAACTCATTGGTAGCTCAGAGAGAGATTTCCATGGCCCAAGGCCCTTATTAGGATAGGACCATTTGGTTCATAAGAGACGCACTCTGCGAAAGGCGAATCCTGTCCAACGTCGCGGCCCGAACCCGGTCACGCCATTCTGCAGTCAGTCTTTTATCATAGACGTCGTAGAGCCCCGGCAAAAGAGCGACATCCCAAGCGCAGTACTCCAAGATTCCGTCCCCAAAAGGACGTTCATTGAATACCTCGTATCGACCTCCCTTGTTTGGGTCAAACAAACAAGTAGTCGATTTCTTGAGTTAATCCCATTTCATCTTCTCTGTCTTGGAGATAGGACTGTCGTTCTGTATTACATTTAGCGAGACCGGCCACAGACCTTCGATTTTTCCCCCTGACTGCAAGCTCCATCAGCTGGAGATCCTGTACGCCTTGGAGGGAAAAGACTGGAAATGATGGAACAAGGCGTCGGAGTCGTTTCGAACATTAAAGATGACTTTTTTTGATGTTTGCGGATTCAAGAATTGCTTTCAGCGTCGTACCGGTCGTGTTTGAAGTAGTAAAGGCATGCTTTCCGAGCTTGTGGACGTCTACCATGTAGGCTGTTGCCAAAGTGGTGGCGTAGAGCGTGACGATGGATATGGTGCCATTGCGGCTTAGCTGGCAGCCTTCAAGATCCACGTAGAGGGTTGGTAGGTTCTTGATGGAGTCGATGAGGTTGATGAGAGTACCTCGACAGGAGACTACTTGGATTATCGGCTCTAAGCAACTTGCAGGCATGATGACTTGTCGCGAGAATCTCAGCAGTGTATAAGCGACCGAAAATGGAGTGCTACTGCAGTGACACGGCACAGTATTAAGTTGATCAAAGCTCAATTGTCCAATCGATCCGGATGCTCTGAATGGGAATAGCCAAAGAGGAACAAAGGAGGAACTACTTATTGCGGTTCAGTCGTGCTTCTTTATAGATGTTGCCTACTCCTCTCTTTCACTGCCATCGCGTTCGCTGTACTCCAGGTCCCGTTTGTTCCGCGGGTGCACTCTCGGCCGGCATTTTGTCGCTCCGTTGGTCTCGTGTGACGTGATTGCCTTGGTCTATCTGGTTTTGGCTTTTTTTTCATGCTGTGAACGCGTCGCCCTCTCTCCGTGAGGCGTTTGACGCCCCGCAACTGCGGGCGGCAATGGGCCTGCAGTCGAACGCGAGGACTCAGTAGAAATTTAAGGAACGGAAATAATCATCCGAGCCGCGCTTGTTAAGAGTTAACTGTTGCACGAAATAGTGGGCGCAGCCGTCTAGCCACTGGTATGTGCTGTAGATACCCCTATATTGCAACACTGAGTCGGGGACCGCCAAAAACTGTAAAATTACGGTAGAAGCCATTCATCTATCTGTTCACTACTAAGCAGCGCGAGACTTCTGTTTGACAGTTTGTCTGTGGGCTATGCCGAGTAAGCCCAGGTATGTGTTATGTTTTGTATCTTCACTTACGAAGTAATACAAGTTGACGCCCGCGCATTCAGCCCGTGAAGCTATCCAGTCTCAACAAATCGTACTGTCGGAATCGCACAACACGGAATATCCTCGGCGTTTCATGTTAGGTGGGATCGCACGTGACGAGCTGCGATCCCTGGTCAGTGGTGACAGGATAAAGGGCTCGTCCCCTCGAGCCCCTTTCCTGTTCACTCTTAGATAGAAGACAAGACAACAAGAGACCATAAGATACCAACGAGTGTACCGTTTTGACATATCGTGTGTTCGATATTTTGCATATGCTTGCTTTCATTTGCTTTCCCTTGGCGAATCCAACAGGTACACTGTAGCTAAAAAAAAAAAAAAAAGCGAGCTGTTCCTCATTTTATTTTTAGCACAGCAATGCAGTCTCAGGCCGACTCGTGATGCCTGTCCTTCACCCTATCGCACTCATATGCATTGACCCGAGTCCCTGTTATTTCCTCGGCCCCTATCAAAAAAAAAATCGTTTCAGAGAAATCTCACCACGGCCCGAGGGCATTATCGCGATTGTTTGGCACGTAAGACGCACTCTGCGAAAGGCGAACCCTATCCACTGTTGCGATCCGAACCCGTTGCCGCCATACTGCGGAGAGCTTTCTCTCATAGACGTTGTAGAGCTCTGGCAAAAGAGCGACATCCCCCACGCAGTACTCTAGAATTCCCTCTCGAAAAGGGCGTTCATTGAATACCTCAAACTGACCCCCCTTCTGTGGATCAAACAAGTCATTAGTCGACTTCTTGTGTTGTTCCCACTTCAACTTTTCAGAAGAAGAGATAGGACTGTCGTTTTTTATAGCGCGGGCCAGACCAGCCACATGTCTCCGGTCCTTTCCCCTAGTTGCAAGCTCCATCAGCTGGAGATCCTGCACACCTTGGAGGGAAATCTGAAAATGATGAAACAGAGCGTCGGAGTCATTCCGCACGTCGAAAAAGACTTTGTTGATTTGGCTAGCTTCGAGAACGGCTTTCAGCGTCACGCCGGCTGCGTTTGCAATAATGAATGCAAACTTTCCCATCGTGTGAACGTCCACAATATAGGCTGTTGACAGGCTGGGGATGTAGATCGTGAGGATAGAGATGCTGCCATGGCGGCTTAATGGACAGCCTTCGAGATCCACGTAGAGGGTCGGCACATTCTCGATAGAGCCGAGGAGATTGAGAATAGCAGCTGGAGAGTCAACCACTTGGATAGCTGGATGCAAGCACGTGCTCGTAGACATTATGGTTTGTCGCGGAAAAGGTCTGGCAGTGTGCGAGTGGTATACCGGAGTGCTACTGCTGTGTCACAGTGCAAGAAATGAAGGTAGGCTGGTCGAATGTCTTGACTGTGAAAAGAGATGGTAGAGAGAAGGGTGAAAACACTAACTATGGTGCGGTTTAGTCGCGCTTCTTTATGCTTGCTTCATTATCCTCCACATTACTTCCATCGTCTATCAATCTCTTCATCGTTTGCGTCATCCATCGCGATCGCTTCACTCGAGGTCGCTTCACTCGAATGTCAGCTCGTTTCACTCCACGTCCCCGTTTGTTCCGCTGCTCGGGGCAAACGCATTGTCGGCCCTTTAGTCCCGCGTTTGCTTTGGCCCACCCAGGGTCAGATGCGAAAGTTCAGGCGTCCTCGCGACGTCCTGACAAAGTACATCACGATGAATCAGGCCTCGCGGGTTGACGCTTGGGCTAGACGAAATCGTTGGCCCGTTCACGTGCCTTTCTTTGTAGGGCTCAGCCCAGTTCGCGGAGATGCTGTAGTCCGGTGCAAGACCTCAAACGTGGCACTCTTTCTTCCCTGGGCGACTTGTGACTTTGTGAGAAACTGCAGCTGCGAAGTGGCGGCGAGTCGGCGACAGGGTCCAATCTTGCCTGCGATGTTGGCGTCAGCCCGTTGGTATTCGGATGGCTTTTTTTCCGGCCCTTCGTAGAATCACCACCTTCGCCTTCCGTGGTAGGGGGCCGGGTAGTGCCCAAGTCGGCAGCTGTGGTTGAAGAGGAGGGCCAAGGCCCGAGCCAGAAAGGGGCCGCACGCTTTGAAGAATCCTACAGGCATCTCGTCGATGCCGGGTGCCTTCCAGCTAGAGAGCTTTTTGATGATTTCGTGAATTCGGTCTGGTCGAAATGGTCCGAAGCCGGGAATGAGGCGGTGTCGAGCCTGTGCGATGTGTCTGCTGGTATATCGGTGACGCGAGCCATGGACGCGGGGAAGAATCTCTCTGAAAACGCCTCTGCTTTTCGCTGTGGGTAGGTAGCTGAGAGTGTCAACATCTGTCCATGTCCGCGGTATAAGGCCGGTATTTGCTTCGTCTCGGGGGCCAATCCGCTGCGGAGCCGCGCCCAACGTTCGAGGGCCCATAAGTTCTTTTTCCCCGGCCGGTGTCTTCGAGACTAACTTTCTCCACGTGCTATGTTTCTCCTCCCGTACCACGCGTGCCTGAGTATCTGTAACGGCCTATCATCCGACTGATACCTCATTTCCACGGTTCTCTTAGCTGCTCCATCTAAGCAGCTAAAGAGGAACATGATACGACTGCTCTCGGTTCTGAACGTGCAGTCGTCCTCCTTGAGCTTGTCCGAGAAGGGGGTGAATTCGAACTGAAGTTCAGCACGATGTCGATCAGTTGTTTCCTCTTCCTTGTGTTCCAGTATAGGGCTCGGATCATTGGGTGAAGAGTTGAGTGTTAGTCGGCGTGGTGGCTCTTCCCGCGGGGGCAGGGGGTCGGCTGAGTACGAAGCAGCTGCGCTTCCGCGTAGAAGCTTCGGGGGAGAGGTCGTCTCTGGCGTTTCTTCTCCCTTCCGGAGAAAGTGACGTAATTTTCCTGGGAATTGGTGAATCCCCGCGACCGGTTTGGATAGGCCGATCTGGCCTGCGTCCACTGCATGTTGGCCACAGGACAGAGTCTGGACCATAACAATTGGGGCACTTCTCCCGAACCATTCCGTGAAGCGCCGGGCACTTCTGCTCTGACGGGTGTTTGACGACCGAGCAGCGGCCGCACTGAGCTGTGGCGTTGCAGAATGCGGCGATGTACCCAAATTCGTGGCAGATATAGCACTGCCGTGGGCGGATTGCCTCGTTGTACGGCTCTGCATCGAAGATCTCCGCATTATATATGGCGCCTGAGCGGCATAGTCGGTCGGCTGCGTCGATGCTGTCGACACCGAGGATGAGGAGGGCCCGCGTTGCGGTGCCCTTCGGCTTCCGTGCTGTGGCTCGGATGATGCCGGAGCCGTTCGCGGCTGTAAGATTCTTGCGGATGTCTTCCCGTTCCTGGTTCTGGGACAGACGGACAGGGAAACCTTGATCATGACGACGCTGAAAACTCGGCAGTAAAGCCAATATCGCCGTAGCCGCACGCCGCCGCCAAATCGGCGACGTATCCCGAGACGGTGCTGTTGATAGTACCTAGTGTCCTTGATCAAGATTTCCCTGCTCAGTCGTGGGAAAAATGCCATGGGCAGGGGATTACGCGGTCCCGAAGGACCGGTAACGCCTTTCGCGCCGATGGTGGGGGGAACTCTTCTGCGCAGCAGTTAATCGCCGAGTTTTCAGCGTCGTGGTGATCAAGGTTTCCCCGTCCGTTTGTCCCAGAACCAGGAACGGGAAGACATCATCCGCAACAGGGCGGAAGCCGGAGGGCACCGCAATGCGTCGACAGCATCGACGCAGCCAACCGGCTATGCCGCTCAAGAGTCGTACATAACGCGAAGATCATCGAGTTCGCGGCTCCAGCGATCCGAGCATCGTGCGCCATCGCGAAAGGGGATTGTTGGGTGCTGCGATTCTGTTTCTTGGACTTATTTCGATTTTTGGTCGGTTCCGCGGCGATGTCAAGGCGCGGGCGAGTTTTTTGTCCAGCGATCTGAACTCTAACAGTCTGACTGGAACGATGACCCACACCAAGGGTATATATACTAGTATAAAGGCAGTTTATTCAACAAGCCCGGTTAGCTTAGTGGTAGAGCGTTGCACTTGTACTTCAAGATCATGCAAAGGTCATTCGTTCGACTCGGATACGGGGCAGTTTCTTTTTTTGGCCTCACCCATCTTCCTTTGATGGGCTGATGCTACACACATAGCTAGATGGCTCCCTTTTTTTTCCTTTCTCTGGTTGGTAGGTACATTTTGTGTGAACGAATGCAATGTCCTGTTGACCGTCGCCTGCATTCCATCAAATTTAACTGTCGTGCGATCGATACCACTTTTCCATTAAGCCGATGCCAGCTACCTACCCTAGCTTCGTTACCCAACTTTACGCAAAGATGAGCCTCATGACCCTCACTCATCATTACTCACCTATGGGCTCACCAACGCGAGGCGAGACCTAATGCATTGTCTAAAAAATTTTAACCATCACGCCATTTAAGATCGCTTACGGATCACACGAAACTCTGTCCACGGGGCCAGGCGGCACTTTTGACAGCCTAGAAAGTGACACCACAACTTGGTCAGCTATTGATGGTATGCTTGAGCTTCTCAGTTCAGTACAGCGCAGACATTTGCAGAGTCAGAGAAAGGAAAAGAAAGCCAGAAATACGTATGTACATAATGCAAGAAACGATAAATACAGAAAATGCTGCATGACACATGTGAAATGTGAGCGGCGCGGCGTTGAAGAATGTTGAGCTCCATGGTCCACCCTCATGCATATCTCAGCATGCGAAGCGCCCGTGGCAGTCTCATCGCCCTAGCCTCATCAGTGACGCGATAGTTTCACTCTCAGACAACATTTGAGTCCCAAATATGCCAGCGATCCCAACATCGGAACCATCACAGCGCCCAGTCTCAACACGGCACTCTGTACGCCGGGAGCCATCCAGCCGCCAACCACCTTCTTAAAGTTTTCCTGTACATTTGCGTCGGGAAACGGCTCGTCGGGGATGGGAACCCCTAAAAAGGGGCAGATTTGCTCCCAGCTCAGGCCGTCTTCTAGTCGGAAGTAGCAGAGACGGTCAGCCGGGAGGATACGCTTGGCCATGTTGATGCTGTGGTTGAAGCAATAGTCAGAGCGAGCATTCCGTCGTGTTCTTTCCCTCCTCTCTAGAAGCGTTCTTATGACTACATAGAAGAAAAAGAGATCAAGATGGAGCAACTGAAGGGTACATACTAGGAAATATAGTTGCGCCGCATGACCTCTCTGTTATTCTTCCCTCCTGGGTCAGTGCCGTCGGCGATGGCTCCGTACAGGGTACAGTTCAATTTGAGAAACCAGTATAGATAGCCGCTAAAGTGTTGCAGTGTATTCATTGGGAAGCTTTTCGCGCTTTGGACGATGCCTCCGACGGTGTTGTTGATTGACGTGACCCATTTGTCGGGATCGCGATCTGTGAGGATGAACTTGATGTTGGGGTCGTCGGCGTAGGCTTGGAGGATATCTAGGCCCAGAAAGTAGGGGATTTCAACGATGCACTTGAAATAATGAGACGTGAGTTCGAATAATGAAGTGGGATCAAATTTGTTTGGCAAAGAGTTCGGAAATTCCAATGGAAGGTCAATTCAAGATACAATGTGTATTCGATAGAAAAGGGCTAGCAACCCTCTTCAAAGCTTTCGTTTTAAACATACATCGTACTCGGCAAACCACTTTTCAAAATCTGCCTTGGTGTAGCGCTTGATACCAGCATAGCGATTGTGCGTTGCGCGAATGGCCTCGTCGAGGACCTGCATGTGTGGGACACCGCCTTCCGTGCAGCACTCGGCCATGTGGTATGTCTTGAAACCAAGGCTCTTCAAAGCCTGGTAGACGCTGAGCGTTCCTGTTCTGCTGCTTATCAGGACGCTATTTCCGTATGTATGATAGAAAAAAAGGAGGTGTGGCATACCTGCTGGCCGTGGCAACAATGACCTTGACCGGCGTCCTGACGGCCGGCTCAGGGAGCCTATCGATGTATCGTGACATGACTATTCAAGCTACGGCGACTCACTCTGCGGTTCAGGACTTGGTAGACTTGCCGGCTCTCAGAGAAACCAGGCATGAGGTGACACATCACGGCTGCACGACTACATACCCGAGAGGCCGAAGAGAGCTTTTATAACGTACCGTGATTTATGGCACCCCTGGCCGGCGATCCAGCCGTCAATCTTCGTTACGGCGTAAGGCCGAAGGAGCGAGGTCATCGTGACAGTGTGGTCGCGTGCCGGTTTCAAGTCAGAACAGGATGCATACAAGGAACATGGGAATTCCGGACATGTTGAATGCAACGTTTAGTGTCCAACGATGCAACTGCAACTGTACGTCCCCACAGCCTATTATCGATCGCGGAAGAGAGCGTGGTGGCTTGATAACGGCGTCGTTGGGATAGTTCCAGTTAAGCACGTCATGTTAGTTCCATGCATAGATCCAAAGAACGCTCTTCTTTCTCTATAGAGTAGATCTTGTTGATGCAAGGGGCCGCGGAAACGATTGCTCTGCGCAGATGCTAGAGGCTGGAGCTTCGGCAAGTGGGTCTCCCGCCCCCGCAGCGGCTCATGGAAATCCGACAAGATGGAACGGAACTAAATCTCCAAGACTCCAAGACAAACCTGATGCATGTCCCTCCATTTTCACCCTCATATGCACACCACGCGGCCGGTTGATCCGTGTATGTACTCCGAGTAAAACACCGCACAAGTTGCCGCAACTATGCGGTACTTACCAGCAGCCGCTGTGTTTGCTCTAGGTCTCGTTCCATGGGTCTTCTGTCACGGGGTCCAACGCCCGATGCACCATGACCAGGAGCGGCCTCACGTCCGGCTCATTCACCAGGATGTCTCTTCTTCGCCCGCCGCCGAGGATGCCGAGGATGCGACTCCCTCATACCGTCACGAGCTGCTTCACCTTCACAAGGAACTCGTCTCCATATCCTCCATCTCTGGCTACGAGAACGCCGTCGGCCACTTCCTCGTCGAGTACCTCACGGAGCGCGGCTACAATGTCGAATTACAGCCCGTCCACGCCATCGACAGCGCGCCAACGGCCAAGGAGCGCTTCAACGTGCTAGCTTGGAGAGGGGAAAGCAAGCAGGTAGCTTCTCCCAGGGTCGTGGTGTCCAGCCACATGGACGTCGTGCCGCCTCACATTCCCTACGCCATTGACGGCGGGGAAATCACCAAACACTCCATCATCAGAGGCCGGGGATCGGTCGATGCCAAAGGCAGCGTCGCATCCATGATCACTGCTCTCGAACAACTCCACCGCGCTGATAGTATTGAACCCCATGACGTCATGCTGCTGTTCGTTGTTGGCGAGGAGATCACTGGGGACGGCATGCACGCCTTCAGTGACTCCCTTTCCCAGAGAAAACCTCCCATCCGCTTCGAAGCCGTCATCTTTGGCGAGCCTACGGATAACAAGCTCGCGTGCGGTCACAAGGGTGGTCTATTTTGTACTATCGTCGCCAAGGGTGTCCCCGGCCACAGCGGATATCCCTGGCTGGGGAAATCCGCCAACGAACTCATGGTCCGCGCCATGGTCAAGATTCTCGACGCAGACCTGGGAAGCTCTGAATTGTTTGGCAATACCACCTTCAACATTGGGCGCTTCGATGGTGGTGTAGCTGAGAATGTCATCCCAGAAATCGCTACGGTTCAATTCGCGGCAAGAGTCGCTATTGGGCCGGAAAGCTCTGGCCACGCAATTGTGAGGCAAAAGGTGGAGGCCATTCTGGACGAGGTGGATAATGAGGCGTTCAACTTGACGTGTTCGCATGGGTATGGGTCTGTTGAGTCGAATTGTGATGTTGACGGTGAGTCTATATCTTTCCTTTGTCTCTCTCCGTCTCTTTTCTCATGTTCGCTTTACAGCAAGATGAACGTGTCCCCTCCTTGGCCAAGAGATAATTCTCTATCCCCTTCCTGAAGAGATGTCTCGAGCGCTATCGTGGGAAAGAACTGATGATATGTGCAGGCTTTGAGAAAGTCACAGTCAACTACGGCACAGACATTCCTGGTTTGGCTGGCAACCATACACGATACTTGTATGGTCCCGGCAATATTTTGGTGGCCCACGGCGCAAGAGAAAACCTGACAGTCGCAGATTTGGAGGACGCTGTCGAGGGATATAAAAAGTTGATCTGGCATGCGCTGAACCAGTAAGTAGCGCGTTGACCATCGTGCATGACGCCTATGCAGGCTCACTATATATCATGCTGCTTCGAATGCTACCATACGCCGTACATCCTTGCGTGTCAAAACACTCGAAGTAAGAAACAGAAAGGCAAGAGCAAAAATGTTGCGATCATCGCGCGAGGGCTCATCGGCCAACAACCTGGGCCCATCGCTCGGGCATTATCTTGCTAAAGTCAAATTTCCCATCTATGCCCTTCTCCACTGCGCCCTTTTCCGTCACAACAACATCAATCAGTTCGGCAGGCGTGACATCGAACGCCGGATTCCACACATTAATCCTCTGGTCCGCCGTCGCGATGCGAACTTTAGAGCTCTCGTCAACACTGCCGTCAGCTTTGACGACAGCGCCAGTGATTTGCGTCAACTCATGCCCCAATCTTTCCTCGATCTTGATACCATCACCCGTCTCCGTCTCCAAATCAATGCTGGTGGTCGGTGCCGCCACCATAAATTTGATGCCGTGGTGCTTGGCCAGCACCGCAAGCTGATAGGTGCCGATCTTGTTGGCCGTATCGCCGTTACGAACCACTCGATCAGCGCCGACAATGACAGCCGTGATGTTCTTCTCCGCCTTCTTGGTACGAAATAAGGACGCCGCCATGGAGTCCGTAATCAGCGTGCTGGGAATGCCCTCATATACTAGCTCAAACGCTGTAAGTCGACTGCCCTGGTTGTAAGGTCTAGTTTCGGTGCAAAACGCATGGCAAAGTTGCCCATTGGCCTGGAGAGTGCGGATGATGCCCAAAGCTGTGCCGTGACCCGACGTAGCCAGAGATCCAGTGTTGCAATGCGTAACTACCGAGACGGTGTTGTTGGCGTCGGCGCCGACCTGGGCTTTCAGCCACTCCGCGCCGTAGTCTCCAATGGCAAGGTTTGTCTCGAGATCTTTCTCGAATATTTTCTCCGCCCCGGAAATGTATGCCTCAACAACGGCTTCCTTGGAACCGCCCGCAGATCGAATTCGTGCCTTGAGCTGGTTGATGGCATTGGTGAGATCAACGGCGGTAGGACGACTCTTCTTCAGGTAATCGAGAGCCTCATCAATATGTGCAATCACTTCTTGGGCCGCGGTTCCAGCGACGGGTCCTTTAAATAGCTCAACTGCGAGGCCCAAACTGGCGACTATGGCAATGGCGGGCGCACCACGGACTCGCATCGTGGCGATGCTGTCGAAGGCTTCCTGGCGAGTCGATACATCGTCGTAGTGGAATTCATGGGGCAGGCGGAGCTGGTCGAGGACTTCGAGCTTGCCTCTTGAATAGCGGACGGCCTGGAGGGTGGACATGTTGTAAATCGTTACTGTGAAGTCGGCCAATACGTAGTAAATTCAACGTTGAACCCGGCGTCCGCTTGCCAAAGAATTTTGGAGGGGCAGAGAAGGTCGTGCAATTCTGCCGCGCCCCGCAGAAGTGTCACTGCTTTGGTGGAGCGCCATGTGCTGCTTTCAGCCAATCAAACTGCCGCAGTGAGCTTCCCTTCTTCTCACCGCTTTGATGGCTGAGATAACGTACATAGACTCGGGGACCAGGCCCAGGGGACTGTCCATTGTCCATGAATCCCAGCATTACGCGACATAACGAACGATTCTGTATACCACTCGGCATACGATGCCAATGGCAATAGGGACGCGTGTTGGCCATGGAACAGCAGTCATCGACGTCAAAAGTGACAGGTACGTCTGGCTCTCAACTGTTTTCCCTCTGATTCTTCCCTCCTTTTGCAACACCCTCCCTAACACTGACACACAGTCGAGTACTTCGATCCTCATAATGTCTACAAGCTTCTGGCCCCCGGCCTGATTCCGCGATTGCCTCTGCGCAACTTACATTGGCAGTCTCACGTCGGGCCGCTCCGATCCATTGACGCGTTGCACGTCAACCTCGTGGCAGGCGATGCCGCAGAACCGACCGAGCAGAACAGCGCCACTAAAAGGCCGTCAACGAGCGCCTCGGTGGACGATGGCTTCCAGACACAGAACGTGGGCGGGCACGAAGGCTCATCTGACGTCACTGAAAAGAAGACTCCTGCGGCAAGACCGGCGACTGGCACCCTGCGACGCCATCAGATCCCTGGCCTTCGAAGTACGTCCTACCTTAAGGTGCTGCTCGTGCGTTGCGACGACAATGAGTCCTACAAGACTACAGTGAGGAGCGAGGTCCGCGAATGGATCAAGGTGCATACCACTCCATCGGGCAGCGGTGGCAGCAGCGGAACCAGCACAGGCGCTAGCAGCTCGAAAAAGGCTGGCAATCAAGAGAAGCACGATGCCTTTGAGTGGCTTATTGTGCATGTGGTCATCCCCAACACTGTCGCGGCCACACAGCCTCGCAGCACCGGCGGCAAGGCAGACGGGTCATCGACTGACAAGACATCGACCACGTCGCGATGGAGAACTGGATCCACTCCGTTGCTCGAGAAATTCCGATCCGACTTCAACTCGTCAAGCAAAGGCGCGCCAGATAGAACTGCGCAGATCCGGATTGGCGTCAATGATGTGCCGTATGATCATCTGCCGAGAGTGGTCCCCGCCGTGCCTTCTGGGTACTACGAGACGGAACAAGATGCTGAGACGGCGTGGAACGACCTGATGGGCAAGCTCAAGAGCCTGATACTCACATCGTTCGATACACGCGTGACGCAGTATGAGGAGGATATCAAAGAAAGAGATAGTCAGCGAAGCTTGCCTGGATGGAATTTCTGTACGTTTTTCATCTTGAAGGAGGGATTGGCTCGCGGATTTGAAAATGTCGGGCTCGTTGAGGATGCTCTTGTCGTGTACGATGAGCTCGGCGTTGGCCTCGACACCGTGGTTGGTGAACAGGCAGTGAGTGGCTCTCCAGAGAAGCACGGAGGCGTCATGTTGCCCTACACGGAAGACCTGAAAAGAAGGGCCAAGAGGTCACTCGCACAGGTTGCTGGGGACGCAGATGAGGAAGGGGCTGAAGCCGAAGACTTGCAGAAGCCGCAGTCGCCCGAGGAGCAACTCGACGATATTCCGATTAGTTCGTCCAAAAAGCCGTATCGTGACCTGATTCTTGCCAACCAAGTTTCCGTCTTTGAATTTCGATGTTACCTGTTTTCGAGACAAGTCGCCTTGCTGCTCCGGCTAGGCAATGCGTCAGCGACGCGGGAAGAGCTCTTGGCCAAGCTAAAGGACCAACACAAAGCGATTCTTCACGGTGTTGCGCCATTGGCACCGCCACCGGTGAAGGCTGATGACGGGCCCGAAAACTTGAGCATGCTTTCCGAGGTGTGTCGGCGAACACTGGAGTTTATTCCGTCCATCTGTCGCGTTATGCGCGAGGACATGACCACATCCCTGTTGACGGACGCAAACGATGGCCTCGAGCCTGATGCTCAAAGAACGACCGAGCTGCATCCCTTGCTCTGGGAAATTGTGAGCAATCAGGCCGCGTCCTTTGCCTTTACGGTAGCGCAGCAGATTCTGGCGCAGACCGCGACCAAGGCACTTCCTATTCCTCCAACCTCGCTGGGTGGTGGGGATGGGGCTGAGAACAAGCCATCGATTCCTGAGCCCAAGACGATACTGCATCCTGCGCGGACGACCTCGATCCACACCGACGCAGCTCCACGGCCATCCAGCACGGCCAGCTTTCCAGGGCCTGGACGGCAGCCAAATCCGGCAGAGCAAGAAGCACAGAATTCAGTCTTTCTGAAGAATGGCCTTGAAGAATTGGCTGCGCAGCGTGCGGATCTATACTTGGTGTCGAGGGGTATACTGGATGGGTTAGGAAAGGCGCGGGGATGGCATAATGGATGGAGTGAAGCGCCGTTGGCTGTCGGCGACCCAGAAAATGAGGAAATGGATGAGATTGATCTTGATGACGAGGATGGTGCATCCACCACAAAGGACAAGTCTCACGGCCCGAAAACCACGTCCATGCCTTATTCCGCTACTCCTGCAAGAATCGAGAATCAAATATTGAAAACAGCTCTCGACAATGCGGTCGACTACTACCGGCTGTATGAGATCCTCACGGACAGGGCTTTAGTTCACTTCAAGGTGGCCTCCCACGACAACTCGGCCCATGCATGCGAGGCCGACTTGGCTGTGCTCAAGGTTCACTTGAAGGAGTACAGCGCTGCAACATCCTTCTTTCTGGCGGCAACTCCCTTTTTTGGCCTCAGCGGATGGAGCCACCTGGAGCTGTCGATGCTCATCATGTACTGCAAATGTCTAGCGGAGCTCAAAATGAATGGCGAGTATGTCAGAGCAGCGCTGACGCTTCTGATCAAGTCGTGTGCAGGTGAGAGAGAGAAACGTCTTCAAAGGTCGCCATCGGTGCGCAAGGCACTAGCCATGGCTGATGTGTCGCCGATTCGAGACATTGCGCAGAGGCTATTTTCATTGACCACCGAGCTGCCGTCCGAAGTCAAGGCGACGCTCGATAATTTCTTCATGGATATTCAAGTAGTTGGCTCGCCACAGTATCACGATGGAAGCGATAGCTGCTTCCTAACTATATCCTTGCGTAGCTTGCTGCCGGAGGAGCTGAAACTGGATGGTGCCATGTTGAGAATTAGCTGCATCGATGGCAGGCCGAGCAGGGAGATCAACTTTGAAGGTGCAGAAGGAGTTGTTATTGTGCCAGGCAAGAACACGATCTCGTTGAAGACAAATGTGAGTTGGCATGTGTGTCTTTGTTCCGGAAAGCAAAAAGTAGTGGCTAATGTAAACACAGACTGTCACGTCAGGGAGTTACCGCATAAGCCGGCTGGTCCTCAGGGCCAGAAATTTACTGTTCCTACATGAACAGGATGCTACTCAGGTGCCAGCACGGACGACCGACGTCTTCAGAGATGCAGACGTGACGCTGTTCCAGCGCGCGAATGGCCTCAACGTCCAACTCACCTCCAGCAAACACATCAGCCTTGGCAAAAACACCGCGCTCGACTTGATTGTGACGCCTGGATGGAACGCGCTCAAGAGCTGCGAAGTGCGCATTCGATCGACAACAGGCGGCCTCCGACTCCTGATGACCGAGGCCAAATTGGAGGACGAGTCGTGCTCAACTTCATTCGCCAAGCCGTCGGAGCCTGGGGCTGTGTTTCTCGGACCGATCGCATCCGATGGCCAAGTGACGGTGCGGTTTCCGTATTCCGTCGAGCAGGACCTCGGAGACGTTTCAGTGCGCGTGGAAGTGACGTATGTCACGGACGCGGACGAATCGTTCCATCTCGCGAAATCTGTCCTGATCCCGGTGTCACTTGCGGTGGGGGTCAACGTGCAGGACGTGTTCAAGCACAAGGCCCTCTTTTCGCGGTTCAACATCGAAACCGCATCGCCAAGCCCCCTGCGCCTGCTGAAGAGCGAGCTACGAGAATCTGATCTATTTGAGTCCTCATTTGGATTCCCCCCCACCAACCCCGTCATGATCTTCCCCAAGCAGCAAGCCGCGCTGCTGTATAAAATCACGAGGAAGCCAGATGCCGACACGTCAGCAAGAGCGGTCAGAGCAGGCCGAACACTAAAGCTGAGGCTACATTACAGCGTCTTGCAAAAAGAAATCGAAGATCTGATCCAACAATCCGTCATGGAAGGCCTCAAAGGTACCCCGCTCGAACTCTACTCCATGGTCACAGCCGCACGGGTCCTGGAAGAAACCAAAAGAGGCCTGCAGGCCGACGATCTGCAGCGCGCAGCACTCACCGGCCAAGTCACAACCGCGTACCTCGAGGGCATAGCCTGGGCGCACCATTTCCGGGGCATAGGACTCGTCCCCGGCACCGAAGACGTCGCAGCGACGAAACTAGGCGAGTTCCTGGACTCATGGCAGAAGCAGCATCCTCGCATGCCCATTCCGGGCTCAACACCCTCCTCGCCCATCTCATGGGAGAATTCCTGCTCCATCACCATCCCCGTTGAGATTCCATCCCTGTGTGTAGTACACACAGCCGACGTGCGCATCGACCCCTCTGCACTCGACTACCTAGAAGACCACCCCTCAGCAGCACGCGACAGCCTGGAACAGCCCTGCGCAGTAGTCAACCAAGTCCTCAGCGCAACGCTACACCTCAAATGGACACGCCTCTGGGACACGGACGGGGTGTCTCGCCAAGACCAAGAATTCAGCTATGAAGTGACAGCGCCACCGGATTCATGGCTCCTGGGTGGTCGTCGACGGGGGCACTTCATCGTGCCGGGCGGGGAAGTAGCCGCGATGGGCTGCTCCACGAGGGACACGGAGATGGAGATGCCGCTGCTTTTGATACCCCAGCGAGAAGGATACTTGCCGTATCCGACTGTCGAGATCAAGGAGGTGTTGGCGCCGTCATTTGTGGTGGAGACGGAAGGGGGGGGTGATGCATCGGGTGGGATGAGGACAGTGTGCGAGGTGGATTGGAAGAATGTAGGGGAGACGGTTAGGGTGGTGAGTGAGAAGAGGAGCGTGACGGTGAGTTTGGATGCTAGTGGGCCGGGGGGAGGGCCGTTGGTGTTGGAGAGTGAGGGGAGGGGAAGTGGGAGAGGGAGGGGGAGGGTTGTGGTATGATGGACGGAGTTGAGGATGTGTAGATTCGATGCGATATGTGTTTGATGGAGTGGATTTTTGATGCGGATGATGCGTGTTCAAGGGGGAAGGGGTTTAGTATCCGCTGCGTTCATGATACTTGTATATATGTAAAACTCTGTATAGTCACGGATGGCGTTGGATGCTCTCATGAATAGCGGTCTAATGATAAGCAGGCTAGGAAGGGCAGTCACATGGATTTGGGGCATGTCCTTATCTACACAACAGTACGCGGAGGTCAAGATCAACATCCCTGAAAGAGCACCACAGGCCCAGAGTTGACGGATTCAAAGCAACTTTGCACGGCAAGAACAGTATCGATATGCCCAAAAAAAACTAATAGATATTAAATCTAGATCCCTATATCACGGTATGGCCGTGATACGAAGACCTTGCAGCAATATCTTGGGGGCAAAATGGAGTGTTTATATTGACTGAAGAGCTAAGTTTCCAACTTGTGGGAAAGTAGGAATACTATGTACATTGTCTGGACGAGTAGCTGAGCTACATACCGCATTGAACAGCGCGTCAATGCAGCCGACTCAGATGACTCAAACGATATAGCGAGAGGCATTAGCGTTCTTCGGTGGATAACGACGAGTCGACTGCTGCAGAAATTAACATCTTCCTACATAGCAGGTCTCATCTATACGGGCAATCATCCGAAAAACGCATCGAAGGTCATTGGGTTAAACTTGGTTCTGGCGATCCGACGCACCGAATATTGAAGTATGACGCTTCGCCTTTTCAAGCTACTGTTCCGCTACATAAGAATACTTGATCCCTTCGACGAAGTTACGAACCTGCCGATAATCTCAGTCGAGCTAATCTCACGGGTGACTAATTGGTCTAATCAGATCCAACAGGCTGCGACTGACCTCTTCCAGCCGGGTCTGAAGGTCGCTGTGGACGAATATATGATTCACTGGAAGATTCTTTTATCAGACCAATTAGTCACCCGTGAGTTAGCCGACTGAGATTATCGGCAGGTTCGTCCAGGGATCAAATATCCTTATGTAGCGAAACAGCAGCTTGAAGCGGCGATACGTCATGTACTTCAATATTCGATGTGTCGAATCGCCCAGCACTAACTTTTGTATCATCAATTCAATGATCTTCGATACGTTCGTCTGGATGATTGCCCATGTAGAATCGTAGATGAGAACTGCTAGGAAGACGTAAGTCTCTGCAACAGTCGTCGACACCCACCGAAGAACGCTAATGTCTTCCGCTTTCTCGTTTGAGTCATCTGAGTCGGCCACATAGATGTCCATTGTCCGTAAGTGTGAGCTGTAGAATTTCAAAGAAGCCGGAAAAAAGTCACGATTACGAAAGATGTGAGTCAATTGATAAATGTGTCGCTATTGTGTTATTTTGCATCGTTGATGTAACAAGTTATGGTGTGCCCTAAGCCGTACGTTCTTGGTCGGCGATTCCGCCGCGGTTTGTGCTACAGAGTATTCGTAACGAGATCGTGAGAAACTATCATTGAATCATTGAACTTATCGGCTTGTCAATTTTATGCATATGTCTTCGTTTGTATGTGCGTAACGCGTTTGTTCGCGAGTGGGATGAGTGTAGATGAGTTGTGTCAAGTCTAAGTAAGAGTGACGCGTGTTTGAACATATCATCTCACCGGTCATGACGTCCAAATGAACATTGACTGTTTGCTTTCCTGCGTTTGGCCACCCTACCTACCAATCGTCAGCTGTTTGTTCGATGTCAAGAAAGGTGACCGACTTCCTGTCACATTTCTGCTACTATTCTGCTACTCAACTGGCACAATTCCATGTTGATCTGCCCTCCTCCTACAATCCAGTAAGACCTTTTGTAACCTATAACTATCCCAAGCAGCCATTGGGAGAGAAACCAACGTGTCACAGCATCACCTACCAGTCGGTCCCGACCTGCATTACGTAGACGAAGACAACTCGAGGACCTACATATAGACCAAGCACAAAAGTTGGGCCACATGCGCTTCCCCCTGATCAAAGTCGCAGCTCGCTTTGTCCCTGTACTGACGTGTGTACTTATAGAAAGGAGCCATATTCCATCTGTTCCTACGATCAAGGGCACGTATACCAGAAAGACCACAACAGTTTACGTGCTTGCATCTCCAGCCACACAACACACACAGCCATGGCCACTCTCGAGTCACTCAAGGAAAAGCTCCGGCATATAACAGCACCAGAAGCGTCCCACAGACGCCCGTTGTCCGACTCGGAATACAGAGCCGGCTTCGCCATCCTCACAGGCAACTCTACCACACAATCCGCGTACCCCGGCTTCATCATCCCTCAGCTCACAGCGCTCCTGACTCCCCTCGCTGAGGCCGGACACCCCATCTCCGTGCTAGATATCGGCCCCGGTCCGCAAAGCGTTCTCGGCGGTCTACCCTGGCATCTCCGATGCAGCATCAGCAAATACACCGCGTACGAGCCAAACGTTTCATTCGCCACGACCCTACAAGACACTTTCCTCTTGGCCAACAGGAAACGAGGGTTTGCATCGCCGCTACCCCGTTTGGAGAACCCACCCGATATCCGGCAGAGGCCATTTGTGGTGGACGGCGGCGACAGCACATCTGGAGAGGATGCCGAGAAATTCGACATCATTTTATTCTGTCACAGCATGTATGGCATGAGTCCCAAGGAAAAGTTAATTGAGCGCGCGCTGGGTATGCTCGTCGAGAGGGCTGATCACAAGGCACTAGTCGTGGTGTTCCATCGTCAGGAGGCATTGCGCTTAGGCGGCTTGGTATGTCATCGGACGGCCACTTCTCCTACCAGAACTGTGCGCGTCCGGGATCATGATGACATTGTGGATCAGTTTGCTTCTTTCATCGCGGGGTTCACCTTGAGTGATGATGCGGATGTGAAGGCACGGGAAAATTTGCGCAAGGCGTGGCGCATCGTGTGCCGCGACTTGGGTCAGTGTGAGGATGGCCAGCAGGGAGAAGATGGCGTTCTCGTTTTCGGCGCGCCCCAGGTCATGGTGGTCTTTGCCAAGCATGCCGCTACGGCGCTTAAGAAGCTGTTGGCTCAGGTGCCGGTGCGAACTTCTGGAGAAGAGGTCAAGAACCGGCAGGCTCGTCGGCATCAAGCCGCATGTGTAGTCCGGCCTATAGGTCTCGGGCAAGTCCAGCAGTGTGTGGAGTGGGCGCTACGACACGATACCGGCTTGACTGTGCTGGGAGGCGGCCATAGCGGCCATTGCCTGTGGCCCAACGTCGTGGCAGTCGACATGTCCAACTTCGACCAGGTCCATGTTGTTGGAAGTGAGGCCGACGACGAGAGCACCGAGGGTGCTTCGTCCGGCTTCCTGGTGGTTGCTGGGGCCGGCTGCACGACCGGAGATATCGTACGCCACACGCTCGCGGCCGGACTGACGGTGCCTCTCGGGGCTCGACCCAGCGTCGGTGCCGGACTTTGGCTGCAGGGCGGTATCGGACATCTGACACGCCGTCACGGACTCGGCTGTGATTCCATTGTCGGTGCTGTGGTTGTCAGCGTTGCCGCGCCGGGGTCCGTACTTTGCGTCGGAAGCGTACCGAAGCAGCATCGGCCGATCGGTTCCGTGGTCGCGGACAACCAAGCCCATCTGCTGTGGGCGCTGCGAGGAGCCGGTACCAACTTTGGCATCGTTGTCAGTGTTGTCTTTAGGGCGTACAAAGCTCCCACATTTTCCGTTCGGAACTGGGTGCTTCCCCTGAGCGAAGGACTCGTTGCGCGACGTCAGCTGGGCCACTTGGATGAGTTGACCGCCAGCGAGTCCGAGTCCGCGGCTGAGTCTTCGCCAAGTTATTCTGCAGGTGCCTATATTTACTGCGAACAGGATAAGCTATGTCTCGGCGTAACCTTCGTAGACTCGGATAACAACACGACTCACACCACTGAGCCCGTCCCGACGTCCCTCACGAAATTGCGTGAAGCGTTTGGCGACGAACACGACCACGAGACGGTCGACGGTGTTGGTCTGTTTGAGACAGAGATGTACGTGTCCACTCTGCATGGTGGTCACGGCGGCGGCAAGACGTCGTCATTCAAGCGTTGCTTGTTCCTCCCACGTATCGGAGACGCAAACACGGTCGACACGCTCATCGGGGCGGTCAAGGCTCGTCCTTCACCACTCTGCTACTTTCATCTCTTGCCGGGCGGCGGAGCGGTGCGTCAGGTGGCGCCCCATGCAACCGCTTTCGGGAGTCGAGACTGGGCGTTCGCCTGCGTCGTAACGGGTGTCTGGCCGCGAGACCAGGACGGAACAGAAGTCTCTCGCGCGGCGGTCCGATGGGTGTACAAGGTGGTCGAGGACTTGCTGCCGTTGAGCTGCGGAGCGTACGGCGCGGACTTGGGCCCGGATCCCAGAGATGCCGCTTTGGCAGTTGTGGCTTTCGGTCCAAACCGGCCACGACTGGCCCGTATCAAAAACGAATTCGACCCGCATCATGTGCTGGCTTTTGCTTGTCCGCTTCCCGTCGTGGCTCCGACCGCGCAGCCATCGCTCGTCATCCTCGTCACGGGAGAAAGCTGCGCAGGTAAGGACTATTGTGCTGGCATCTGGGTCTCTACGCTAGCTGCGTGTCTCGACAAGAGCCTTACGGTGCGCGCCGTCAGCATCAGCGACGAGACAAAGCAAGAATATGCAGCGGCCACTGGGGCCCGTCTCGATCGTCTGCTCGGGGATCGTCGCTACAAAGAGCAGCACCGAGCTGCGATGACGGCATTTTTCAATGAGCAGCTATGCCAGCGGCCCCAGCTACGGGTAGAGCATTTCGAGACTGTTTTGGCAGAGAATATGGATTGTCATGTGCTGCTCATCACGGGAATGAGAGAGGAGGCGCCTGTTGCGACGTTGTCACACCTGGCCCCGAAGAGTAGACTCCTCGAAGTTCGTGTCCAAGCCGCCAGGCAAACAAGACGAGCACGTCGAGGTGACGACATTGAGAGGGACGAGACTCGCATGAAAGATGGAAAGGAGGACGGCCCAGAACCGGGTTTAGTACCAGAAGCCTCCCGACCGGACTGCCAACCCTGTTTCATCTTTGCCAACGAGTCGCTTGGCAGTCAAGCTGCCCAAGAATTTGCGCAAAGACATCTGCTTCCCTTCTGCCACAACGACCTGCAGCGGCTAGCTAGCATGATTCGCCCAGTCCCCGACTTTCCACGTTCGGAAATCATATTCCGCCACGTGCTCGACATTGCCCAACAACCGGGAGGACTGGACTTGTGTACGTCCCTGCTACAAGCGCACTTCACCGGTGACTGGTCCACCATTGACGTCGTGGCCTGCTGCGAGTCTGGCGGGTTTGTCTTTGCGCCGGCGCTGGCGTTACGGGTAGGTGTGCCCATGGCTCTGATCCGCCAAGGCGGCAAGCTTCCTCCGCCGACTGTGTCAGTCACGACATGCTCATCCCATATTTCGGCCGCGGTATCGCACACGTTGGGGGAGAAACGAATTGAGATTGGCCGCGGTGTGATTCCAACGGGCGCTTCTGTGGTGGTCATGGATAATGTTCTGGCCAGTGGGACGACTCTCTGTGCGGTGCTCGAGCTGTTGTGTGAAGCTGGAGTGGATGCTGACAAAGTTCATGTCATGGTGGTGGCAGAATTTCCGACTCACCGCGGACGCGAAGAATTGCGACAGCGCGGCTTCGGTCGAGTCAAGGTCCAGAGTTTACTCATTCTGGGTGGTGTATGAAATGATGCAAGCTATGTATGTATGTATTTGGCAGAGTAAGAATGTGTACCTAGGTACCTAGTACATAGTTGCAGCAACTGATATTGATTTTATGGGGCACGTGATGTGGTGATCAGACGACTCGTGGTTGCATCGTTGCATCGTTCCATTTCCTTTCTTCCTTTCTTTTCATTCTCCTGCGTGAAACTGATCATCATTTGGCTGGGCGACACAGGCAAGACCAAGATAACAGTCGCACACCCCCACAACGAATGCCGGTGCTGGGGAATCAGAGATCAACGCTTGACCCAGACTGCCGGAAATCAAACGCGAACAATCGATTTGTCAAGGAAAGGGCCAAGAACAGTCGGCAATAGGGGCGGAACAGTCGCTTAATAACCCGTGGCCTTATTCCACTATTTGCCGAAGGTGATGACAAGTCACGAGAGTCACAAGACAAACATGTTTCATGGGAAGCCAAAGCCTGAGTTCACATAACACAGGAAAAGTTTTTTTTTTAACCTGAATTTGTTTCTAGATTATCTTCCGAGCGTCGTATTACTATGATGAAGGCCTCGTACTCCGAGCCTCAGCAGAAGCGTAACCTGAGGGTATGTGTTTGCCCATCCATGGACAATATGTAGGAGACATTGAACAACATGAAAAGAAGTAACAAAATATGACAAATTAAATCTCCTCGCTTGCGTGGATATCTTGTGTGCAAGGAAAATCGAAAAGAAAGGAAAAAAAGGGGGATGATGAGAGAAGAGCCATATCTCAACACACTGAAAAGTTCTGCTGCTTAGCTTTTGAGGAGCGCGAATGGAAATAAGCCACGAAGAGCCATCCTCAGCAGCTTGTCTCCGACCCACAACCAGCCGATGAGAGACTATTTCTCTGGAAAACGACATCAAGACCTTGCTTAGACACAGACAGAAAGCCCGATCGCTTTCTGGAGACAGGTTACAACATTAACGCCCGATGTCAGCGCATTCAAGCACTGCGAAGCATCGTGCACCAGGAACGGACCAAGTGCAAGCGTACACTGAGGAGCATCAATCACCAGCTGAGCAGCGGAGGCACTAGCCAAATTCTTGCAAGCGCTGGGGAGCTCTGTAATGCACACGCTCTTCAACGACGTTGTCAAACAGTTGACGATGGCGGTGGGCCCTTGGGCCACATTGCTGAGACATGAAGCCACTGCAGGATTCGTGGCAAACGATCCCAAAGCAGTCGTGCATTTGACAATCTGTCCTGGGAGCTGGGTAACAGCGCCGAGGCCGCTTATTTTTCCGATCGCGTTGCAGTCTTGAGGCACAGAAGCACAGACGGGGGGACCGGCAGAGCATGTCGCCACAGGAGGAACGGTGTTGCTAGGGACCACGTTCGTGATGACGCCGATGACGGAGCTGATTTCGGAGTTAATTTCGGCGATTGGCGCCGAGACCGACACGATGGGTAGACGGGTTGTTACCCCTTCCACGACGGTCTGCACCTTCGAGGGCAGGGTGGACAAGTTGGGCAAAGCGGTTGTCACCTCGCTCACGATGCTCTGCACCTGCGAGGGCTGGGTGGGCAAGGTGGGCAGGAAAGTTGTCACCTTGGAAGGCAGGGGCAGCGTCAAGGCCTCAGTCTTCGTGGTCAAGCTGCCAACTTGC
>SRPO01000234.1:0-38456 GCA_018360065.1 Claviceps pazoutovae
CACCGCTGATTCCATGATCTTGCCTGCGATGTTGAGCAATGAGATCGGGCGCCATGCGTCGGCCCGTTGGTATTCGGATGGCTTTTTTCCGTGGAGGGTATGCCAAGGCATGCTAGAAGCGGAAGCGACACGCGTCAGAAACGCGTCCGCCGGGCCACAGCGCCCAGCGCCCAACAGCAACATCATCACCGTCGAGAACCTGGACAGGTCAGTCGAAAAGGCAGTCCAGAAGGCCACGTACTTAATGCAAAAAGGACATGTAGTGTGAAATCACAGGAGCTTGAAAGGTTGGAAAAATTGGTCCAACGCGGGGTACCAGGTAAGCTTCTAGCAAGGGCCCACAGTGTTGTTTAGTCGGGTTGCATCTTGGTTGTCAGACGTCAGTGTCTCTTCTCGGTTGGCATGCGATCCGGTGGGCCAGAAGGTTCTAGATGGTTACCACTTACCAGAGTCCTGTGGGTCACCAGGCCCCGTGCTGGGCCAACCAGACGCGCATTCACCCTTGACGGGATTGTCGGGCATCGCACGAGAGGCTTTGGCCATATAAGACTGTTCACCCTCTTGCTCAGTTTTAGGTAGGGAGGTTATGCGAGTTTGGTTCTTCAGTTCTAGTTGTCAGGTCTTGTAGTAGTCCAGGGAGGACTGCTGTCTTTTTTAAGGTCTCGTGAGGACCTTTGCTGCCTTTTGCATCCACCGTCTGCCCTTTGTTTTCTAGTGTGTTGTAGGTACCTCCTAACATGATGCACGCAGCAGGTCACTTT
The DNA here is from genome assembly GCA_018360065.1 of Claviceps pazoutovae. NCBI lineage: Eukaryota > Fungi > Ascomycota > Sordariomycetes > Hypocreales > Clavicipitaceae > Claviceps > Claviceps pazoutovae. The sequence goes on from SRPO01000234.1 coordinate 762, forward strand.
GTACACGAAGGGCCTTTGCATTTGTTGAAATAGGTAGGTAGGGCGATTTGTTTCAAATTAGCGTGCATGCCGACGAACTTGGGGACAATGTAGGCAGCAATTCAATATCTGTTGCTACGAAGATACCTACCTAGGTAGAGCTCTTCTCCATTCCACTCCGGACTCACATGCCAAGTGAGAGCTGCCTCTCCGTAGAGTGTATGTAGGTCACTCGTCGATCCTGATGCCAGCTCGATTTCGATTACATATATGTGAAGCACGCATACACTCTACTGAGACCATTATGTAGCAGAAACAAGGATCGAGTGGTGGATAGGATCAGGCTTGGACGGAAGCATGGAGGATTACAAGACAACAGTCTAACGCATCTGAACCCCGGTAATGATGTCCGTCATTGTATCCAAGGAATCAGCAGCATGCGATACTAACTACGCCGGGCCAGAGTTGATGTCTATCCAAAATCTATGAGCAAAGTCAAAGTCTAAATGGGCTAATTCTATATGCGCCCCCCTCGCCCTCGGCTTTTCGTCTCGCGAATACTGCCCTTATCCCGTGAATATAACCATCCCCTTCGGTTCTGGTCCAATGAGATAAATACATCATAATGTACCGATGCAGCATTTTCTTTCATCCATTGATACATTTCGCTCAAGTCCTTCCTGACTTCTCTCGTTGCGAAACCGTTTTTAACTTTTTTGGCTTGGCTCAGATACGTCCCTTGGCGGCGTCTTGAACTGTAATCTTTCCAGCGGCAATATCCTTGACGGTTTGGCTGATGCTGGTCCAGTCTCTGAAAGTGACAAAAGGAACATGTTCGTTTTCGCAGTAGGTAACCAGATCTAAAACCCGCGCAAATAGGTCAGCTACTGAATTTCTCCAAAGTTCATCACCACGCTCCGTCTTCATGGCCGGACTTACCCTTATCAGCCTTGGCAAATAACAAGTCAGTCTCCTTGGCCGCCGACAGGTCAGACACACCGTCGCCGGCGTAGAACATGACGGGTCGGTTGGGCAGCGAAGAATACTTGCGAATCTCGATGGACTTGTCGTGGCCGTGAACGCTACCCCAAAGGTCAATATAGTGGCTTCCCTCGGGTTGGTTGATCATTTGGAATGGAACTTCCGCAAATCGTACCTATCATCGTGGAACTCAATTGTCCAGCCTGCCTTTTCGTTGATGTTCTTTCCCTCGCGGGGTTTGACATCGTTGCTCACAATCTGAATGTCCCACCCCGGCCCCAGCAAGTTATCCAGCAGCGCCCGGATTATAGGCGTCATGCCACCGCTGAGGATCACAATCGGCACGTTGTTCTCGCGCGACCAGTCGTAGAACTCCTTGAAGCCGGGGTCCAGCTTGATTTTCTTAAGGAGTAATTCTATGCACTCGTTGTACGGTGTGGTGATGCTGTCCATCATCTCTTGAAACGAGTCACGAAAATGCATCTTGCCGAACAGAACATCCTTGTTGCCCTGAGTGCGCTTCTCGACGCCGAAGCCGAGGTTGTCGGTCATGTAGTCATTCGAGTCGGATGTCGTGACGGTGCCGTCAAAGTCTGTGAAGAAGATGAACTTGGGGTTGGTGGCGAGCGCCGGAGTTTCGCTACTGACAGATCCCATTGTGCCGACTCCTTGCGCTTCAGGTGTTTTTTTTGGTGGGGAGGTGAGGTTGGATCAGGTTCTCAAGTTTCGTGGAGGGCAACAGAAGTCAAGCCTCGATGCTACGGATTTGGAATTGGTCAGGTTGGAAAATTCATGGAGGGGCAATGGAGGTGAGGGGCAGAAGAGAAGTTCAGGACGGATAGGAGTCTGTCCCGCTGACGACAAGTGTTTGTTTCAGTATCCACTTGACAGTAAACAGAGGCTGACCAAGGGCCAGGAGTGAGAATTCGGACAAGACACCAAAAAGACAAAACCAATTGGCCGTCGTCGCTAATGTTCAGGGGTTATGAACTTATGACATCGAATTCGACTTCATCTTGTATGGAGCTTATGTCGTCATTGAGGCCGATCTTGTTGGCCCATGCAGCGCGCCAAGAGGCGCCAAGACCCGCCGCAGCCGTGCCCCTGGCGCACACGTGCCGGAAGCAGCACCTCGCGAGCCGGGTAAATGCCGGTCCTCGTTGTCTCTGTCATCGCGCTTCGTCTGTCTGCAACGTCACCGGCTAGAGCAAGGTATATACTACATCGTCATCATCACTCGTAATCAACACACACACATCTTTAACGCTCTCTGCACAATCCCAAGGTTATTCTCCTGTCACAGAATGCTCGAAGAGGCTCGTAACTAGCTAGCCTTGATTCTATCTCTCCTGTGTTTCTAGTACATATACGAAAGACCAAGAAGAAGCAGAAGTCAAGAAAAGAAGCAAAAGAGGAAAGCAAAAACAAACTGAAGAAGAAGAGGGAAGAAATACATAACGAGACGAAAAAAAATACCTAAATCGAAGAACAAGAACCCAAACGAAGCATCAAAGAACATGCGAACCTCTCTAATCACCCCAGCCCTCCTCGGCACCACCCTCGCCTCCAACCCCTCAACCTACTCAAAAACCACAAACAACCCCCTCCCCCTCATCATCTGGCACGGCCTCGGCGATTCTGCCTCAAGCGAAAGTCTCGCCCAAATCGCTCAAATCGCCGACACCATCGCACCCGGCATCCTGGTCCACATCATCAACCCCACCCCCGACAACACCCCCGACGACCGCAGCGCAACCTTCTTCGGCAACGTAACAGAGCAAATCCAAACCGTATGCACACAACTCGCCCACCACCCCATTCTCTCCACGGCCCCAGCCGTAGACGCCATCGGCTTCTCCCAGGGCGGGCAATTCCTACGCGGATACCTCGAGCGGTGCAACAAGCCCCCCCTGCGGAACCTCATCACGTTTGGGAGCCAGCATAATGGGATTACCTCGTTTCGCGACTGCGCTGCCTCGGACTTTGTGTGCAAGACCGCGATGGCTCTATTGCGGTATAATGTGTGGGGGTCATTTGTGCAGAGTAGGGTTGTGCCAGCGCAGTATTTTCGTCCTGCCGTGACGACAGCACCAGAGGGGGAGGACGACGACGAATACCGGTCTTATCTCGAGCACTCGAATTATCTTGCGGATATAAATAATGAGCGTGGGGTCAAGAACGCAAGGTACAAGGCTAATGTGGCGCGTCTGGAGAACCTCGTTTTGTATATGTTTGAGAATGATACGGTGTCGATTCCGAAAGAGTCGGCGTGGTTTGGTGGGGATGTTAGTCCCGAGGGGCGTGTCATCGGGTTGAGGGACCGGGCGATGTATAAGGAGGATTGGCTGGGGCTTAGGGTCCTGGATGAGAGGGGGGGGTTGAAGTTTCGGAGTGTGTCCGGGGAGCACATGCAGATTACGGAGGAAGTTCTGAATCAGACAATGAGGGAGTTTCTGGGGCCGTATAAGGGGGAGGTTGTTTCGGAGGATGAGGAGGATGTTCAATCGGAAGAGCTGTGATGGTGCTTCTTCAGATAACTTTTGACTAGCACTTTGTTGTCTTTTTTATAAAAAATTCTGCGTCTCAATCTCTTTAAATCTTTCTTGACCGGTAAGTCAAACTGGCCGTCCTTACGTAAGACCCTCTCTCAAATCGCAGGCGTGGTTTTTCTCTCTCTCTTTCGCTTCGTGTGTCTTGTTGGTAGCGGAAGCATTCTCCGTCGTGCCACACATCCACATCATAAAAGTATTGCAAGAGGCAATGACACGGCACAAGTACATTGCTCATGTTCATAACGATTCAGCCGTATCTATGGCAAGCGAGAGCCGGAAAAGAAAGCCCAAGCATGTCAATTTTCTCAGTTTACAAAAACGCCCTATAACGCCCAGCCAGAATAGAATAGCAACATGCAGCAGACACACCTCGCCATGTAGCTTGTGGTTAGATCCGATGGAAAATCCCTTCTTTAACCCCATTACTCATCCATGGCTTTCTTGGCAGAAGACTTTTGCTTCTTCAGCTTTGCCTTTCGCTCCGCAATCTGCTTGTCCAACTTGTCGTCGTTGCTTTCGGCAACAACCGGGGCTTGCTTCTTTACCTTCTTCTTGGGCGCCGGGGACTCGGATTCGGTGGTGGTGGCGGCGCCGCCAGCAAGTGCCTTACGCTTCTTGCCAACGTTGGCCTTTTCGGCCTGGGCGTCCTTGGCGTCTGCGTCAGCAATAACATCCTTGTCCTCCACCCAGAGCTCGTCGGTCTGCCAGATGGGCAGGGCAGCCGTGTTGGGGCCCTTGATATAGATGCTGCGGACATTGCGCCACTTCTGCGGTACCCACTTGCCCACAAGGCCGGTGACGACGGCGTCGACATTGTCGGCAATCTGCTCGGCGGACCAGTGGGCGTATCCGATGCGAATGGCGGTGTTGGTCGTGGGCGCCAGGCTGACGAGGGCGGAGCTCAGTGCCTTTTCAATCTCCTTGGCAATATCGGCAGCTGTTCCAGCATTGACGACGTCCTCTTCTGTGGATTTGGTCTTATCCGCACGTTTGGGCCGCTTGCCATCGACCTTGGGACGCTTGGCCTGCAGAACTACGGGAATGGGTCTCTTGGCACTGGTCTTGTAGAAGGTCTTGCCGAGGACCTTGGGTAGGCGGTTGATAATCCGCTCGTCGGCGACAAAGATGTCGTGCTCGGAGAAGAGTTTGCGCTGGGCTTCGTACTGGCCGTACTTGGCCTTGAGCTTGCTAAAGTCGATGACGCGCGTGATGCGCTTGCTCAGCTCGGCAGGGAAGTCGTCAGAGCCAATGATATTCTTGTAGGCGCGCTGAGGATCGGCGGTGATGGCGCAGATGGTGCTGTTTTCATCCGTGTTGAGTGAGTGGGGGACGGAAATTTTGCCTGGCTGTAGGCGAGCCTTGTCGGCAATGTGTCGCTTTGTAGTGAGAGTCAGCCAGATGGGGGTGTCTTCGTCGACCTCGCCATCTTCATCCTCCAAAAGGTTGCGCTTAGTTGCGTCCTTTGCGCTCTGCTTGGCTGCTTTCTTGATATGTGCAAGGAGGGCCTTGGACGCTTTCAGGGTCTGTTTACGTCGCACACTTGCGTTAGCAGAGAATTCCTTTCTTTTTCCTTTTTCAAGTTTTAAGACTCGGATTGTCGGTGTATAACGCACCTGATCGGGGTCGATTGACGTGAGGGCATTGGAGCCAGTGGCAGCAATCTCTTTTGACGGTGTCATGGTTGCTGTTCGAGGAGTTGTAGTGCGTGCAAGTCGTGCAACATTGTCTTTGGGAAGGATGTCGGGGAGGCGACTGTTTGAGTTGAAGCCTGTTTTTTTAGGCGGTGGGCGACGGCAGTATCTTTTTCGCCTTGTCTCAATTCCACCAAGGCCCCGATTTTCTACTAGACACCGGAACGTGCTCTTTGGTACGGTCGGCTCCGGAACCGACTCTCCACATAAACCCGGCGCCGCAAGGCAAGGCGGCGGCCGACGTACGAATAGTAATTAGAGAATGCTCGCAGGAATGCATTGCCTTGGCACGGGAAGCATTAATTGTAGACAGTATCTTGGCGAGGAGGATAGAGAAACGGCAAAGAAGAAAGATGACGCAAACCAGACGCAGCTTCATCACGCCGGTCTGCAGAGACGCCATGATAATTTGACCTAATTGACGGTACATGTACTAATGTAGTGATGCTGCCCGAGTTGCGATGAAGTAAGGCGACGATGGGAAAATGGAACTGGAAGACTTTGGATGAGTCGCTCATCCATTAGGTGGTACATAGCATCACCAGGGCCTCTCATTCTATGTAACTTCTCACAAGGCCCGCTCGCTCATCGAGATTCAAGAACGCGCATGTGGAAACCGACCAGCTGTACGCAGCTGTACATAGCATTGAGGACCAACACTACATACCTCTTGCTCGGTATTTCGATGACATAGAGCCCTCAGCCTAAGGCACATAGAGTCTGAGAAGACAAGACGCGGAAAGTCGTTGCCAAGCTAGGGCAAAATGTTCCAGATGCAATGCAATGCAATAAGCTTTCACATCAAAGCGCGCAAAAAATCTCGAGTTGTCGACAAGAAGCCAATCATCGTCCACGAAACACGCGATGGAAAAGCCCAACAGTGAACACAAGGTCGGCAGAATCGTTTCGGGACTAGTTGATGATTGTAGGACGAATTACGAATAAGCAGCGGCGAGGAGAAAGCGAATGGGCGGTTCGGGGACGACAGGCAACGTAATTAGCTGCAGACGCGCCCAGAGCCAGTGGAGACGCGCCGGGCGGCAGAGGCTGGTGGCTGCAGCCTGCAGCCTGCAGTGGTTGGCTCGCGAGTGGCTGGATGAATCATGAGGGATCCAAGGCTTGTTGCGTGTTTGCGAGCTTTGCACGAGAGAAGCAGGAATGAGTCTTCTTTGCGCGACAGTTGGCCTTTTGTTGGAGCATGTTTCAGTAATTTATCACGATACATACGGAGTACTTAGTGGGAACTCTGTCGCGTGGTTGGAACTTGGCAGTGCTCGTAGTGCTGCTCCAGTGTAGCGCAGTGCTGAACCGCGCTGAAACGGCCTGGAACCGCCTGGAACAGCCGTGGATCAGACACGCCAAACGCCAACGCGATGCGTGACCCATCGCGTCGTGTTGAGCCCACTTCGCACCTTCCCACTTGCAAGCTTCCGGCCAGACGCTCTTTTAAAAAACATCCTGCTGCCTCATCACCCGCTCCTTCTTACTCCTCCTCGTCTCTTCTGCCTCACTCCAAAGCTACCCAGCCGCATCTGCCGGCTCAACATCGTGAGCCTGCCTCTTGCCGACTCCTGCGGACTGCTCGTCCGGCCACGGTTTATCTGCCCTTGAGCATCAGCTCTGTGTCGTGCTCACTGCTCACTGCGGCGTCGCCTCGCTGTCCGCCAGACCGTGCCAGAAGCGCGTTTGGCGTGTAAGTGGGCTGTGCATTTGCAAACCACCTCTTTACGCGCTCCGCTGGTCTTTTAATCCACGCAAACGGCATTTTCAGCACAAAAACACCAGAACACCATTTTAATTTTCATTGTCTTCCCAAATAAGCATTCTCTTTTTTGGTACTTGGAGAAACAGACGATCGAGATGAATTCAACACCGCCCCCTGCCGTGGACGCTGTGACGACCCACGACGCTGCATTGCCTGCTCCCGCTGCTGCTCCTACTGCTTCTTCTCCTGCATCTGTCTCTGCTTCCGCCTGGACTCGGGCACCGGCTACTGGCACCAAACGGCCTGCACCGTCCTTACTGCCTGCCTTTGAGCCCCTTTCGTCACCAGGCCTTCCTCGGCCGTTGAAGCGTCAGAACCGGGGACAACCACATCTTCAGTATCCCACACCGGTGCCCACATCCGCCACAGGCGTCCTGTCGAGCTCGCCGCCTCCGCCTGGCCTGGATTGCGTTGCTTCTGGCCGCGCTCCTCTGTCCGCCGTTCCTGCCGTCGAGCTTCCCGAAAATGGCCGCGTGGTGACCATGGGAAGATCCTCCAACTCATCTCAGTTACAGCTCTCTGCGAACCGCCTGGTGTCGCGTGTGCACGTCAAGGCACGATACATCCCAGCCGCAAGCCCCCTGGAAGTCAACAAGATTGAAATTGAATGCTATGGCTGGAACGGGCTCAAGCTGCACTGTCGGGGACGCACATGGGAGTTGTGTAAAGGAGATATCTTCTCCAGCGAAACCGAAGGCACTGAACACATTGTCGACGTCTTGGGTGCCCGCGTCATGATTCAGTGGCCGAAGCGGAGTGCTGTCGCGGCCGAGAGTCTGGCCAACTTGTCTGACTCGAGCTGGGACGACTCTCCTCCACGTTTGCAGCAGAGAGATCACGCGCTGCTGTCGTCTCCCCTGCGACGTACCGCCCGCATCAAATCGCCCGAAAGTCCAACGCCGAGGGGCCTTGTCAGCTCACAGCGTCTACAGGCTCTGCTCCCCAATACGGCCGAGGTACGAGAGGATGGCATCCAAATTTACGAAGACGAGCCAGAGCTTCCATTGCCAAGACGGGACGACGACGCCGCCGTCGATGCGGGTGCCAGCATGATGACCAATGTCACGGCTAGTTTCTCAAGCGAGCTGGACGACGAAGATGACGAGAATGAGCACCACGCAGAGGAGGAAAACGACCCCATTTTGCACTCCTTTGGTCCTTTTGGCCCCAGTATCTCTCACCACCTAGGCTCTGTCTTTACCAAGATGCCAAAACAGCCTCGTCCTCAGCATCGTCAGCCGCACCATGTCTCTTCAAACGACACATTGAGCGCAGCTGATCTGTCGCCCATGCCTTCATCTCCCATCAAGAAGAGCTTTGCTAATCCCTCACCACGTGCTCTTCTCCCTGCCGCAACAATCAAGGAGTCGAGGCAGTACGTCCCGTCATCTCCTGCTGCTTCGACGCCCACTGCCGAAGTCTCTCATCAGGAGACAGCCAAAGCAGTGAAGGAGGAGGACAAGCCGACGCCATCCATCGAGGTCGCTCCCGCGGTGACCAACCATGTGATCAACCAGCTGGCATTCTCGCGCCTCGCATCCACGCCCTTGTCGAGCATTATGCAAAACCTGCCTGACGTGTACAAGGCCGAAGTGTCCAAGGACGTTCTGCGCGCCACCATAGAAGCAACGCCTTGCATTGGCATCATTCCCCGTCAAGGCAAGGACGCTGCAGGCAAACCTCTCGATAGCGAGTATTACTACCAGCCCGATCAGGACCATGACCTCGAGCGACGAAGCGTTGTGGACTCCGCGCGCAAGCCCAGTCTGCGCAACTGCCGCAAGCAGCACAAGGTCTGTTCCACATATTTTCACGCCCGTCCCTTGCTCCTTCGCTCACTGTTATCGTTCTAGCAATATTACTGGAAGCGTCCCAAAACACCTTGAGATGTACGAGAGACGGCGTATCCAGCCACCCAACAGCTCGTGCAAAAAACGCTCGTGCTTTTGTTTGCAATTGTGTTTTGTTCATCATTATTACCCCTATGCAGCTACGCTGACGTGTCGATGCTTATTTTTGTGTACACATAATCAATGAGGCAATGCGAATTGCCTGTGACACCCTTTGCCTCCCCCTGTTTTTTATACCGTCTTGAGGAAATGCATAGCTTTGGCGTCTCTGTTCTTGTGCTCCTTCGTCATCGGTTCTTCGATGGATGCTGCTTTTTTTGTTTTTCGTTCCCTTTTGTCTTCCTCTGCGGTGGCACGAGTTGGGTGTGTTGGGTATAAGTCTGTGCAGACTTGGCAGAGTTGAATTGTTGTCAATATGTTGATGAATTAAAAAATTGTATGCTCTCGAGCTTACAGGGGTGTGTCTACTAGGATGGTTGTCAAGCTGTTGACGAAGACGTATGCCCTTGAGCTTTGAAGGATGTTTGCTAGGTCTGTGATTGGTAAAATTGTGGGGTGGCTATATATGTATAGTTGGCGGTAGGTAGTGATAGGTTGTAACTTGTGACGATATGAATGAAGTGCTTGTTGCATCACGCTGTCCCCCAGAGCGCGGAAAGGCGCCACCCCGCCATAAACCACCCTGTGACCCCCCCCCCCCCCCCCCCCCCTATGGTGGCGACTTGGCCAACGCATTGAATGCATTGTGCACATGGCAGTGATTTGATTCGACTTCATGTCTCCGACTCAACTCTACTCCATTTCACCTTGGTCAGCTCTACTTCAACTTTCTATCCAAAACCCACTACACTTCAGTTCTGTCTAAGACTACTTACTTACTACTCCATTACCCTTTCCATAGCAACTCCATCTCCAAGTATAACTCCCCAACCCGCGACATCAACACCAAAACCCCCCAGCCAGCCTCAACAGCTCGAAACCCCCTCGTACACAACACCATCCATCCGTGGATAATCACCCCAACACAATGTCCGAAAAAACAGCCCTCCCCATCCTCTCCTCCCAAGGTAACTTCTCCCCTCCTCCACCTCCACGACATCAAAGACCCCGGTGCCATTACACACATTCTTCCAGTGGTAACTGGTCCCTTCCCGAACCTACCATCTTTTTCCATTTCCTTGTCAAAGTCCACAGTGCACTGTGCACACCCCTTCACATCTTCAATATATGGCCCAAAAACCTCAACCCGTGTATATATAAACACGTCAATAACAAGTAACAATAAACAGGCGCAGCGCCCCCGGACCAAAAACCCTCCACAGTCAAGGCCACGACCGCGACTGTCATGGCAGCCGCTACGGCCTGGAAACCCTCTTTCGACAGACGCCAGTCCTGGAATAGGGAGGAACAGAAGCGGGAGATGCAAATGAGGGAGGTGGGTGCTGTGAAGGCTAAGACGGGAAGTGGGTTTACGGAGAAGGGGGTGTAGGACCTACAGTAGAGGTTATTGATGGGGGGGGGTTCATCATGAGCTGTTAGGTGTTGGCCTTTTGACCTTTGACCTTTGACCTTTGAGTGAGCTCTATGGAAAGTGACTAGTCAGTGAGTGGTGAAAGTATTGCTCTTTGCTTATGTAACTTCTTGCTTGTTTTTATTGGGCTACGTTTTATGCTTGGACGTATTGACTTGTTGACTTGTTAAACTAGGCAGAGGCGTGTTGCTTAACTCATTAGTGTATCTTTTATGTATTTTGTTTTGGAACCTCGAGGTTGTGTTATGCGCATTAATCTCTGGGGGTGGTTCAACTTAAAGAAGTGGTCCAAAGAAAGGTATGTGGACATAGTCTACGTGATATGGGAAAACAAGTCTGTGAGCACAGCTGGGGCTGTTGGGACGAATGGGCTAACAGAAGCGATGCAAGGGAATGTATTTCATTCTCACTAAATACTGAGTGTCGGGACTCGGGAGGGATAAATGAAAAAAAAAAAATACACCATTCAGACAGATTACTGGCAGACTACCTACTTGACAAACTGGTTATCAGTTATTTGAGTCTTGACAAGCTCACAGCAAACTATTCTCAAACGACCAAGAAACGCTGAAATGGCTACCTAATAAAACGTCTCACATCATAACATTGCTCAGCACGCAAAAGTCAAACCCCACAACCTGAACCTGACACCCCCACGCCCGCGCCCCAAACAAGCAAAAGTGCAAACGAAAAAATCGAAAGAAAAAGACACTAGAGATCACACCTAGGGTCTAATCACACAATCTCGACATAATCACCAGCGGGCTTACACACAAGACCAAATCTCACCTAAGCCCCCTACAGCCCCCTACCGCCCGTGGAAAGCATCTCTGCCGCCACACTCACCACATATGCACCCCCAGCAACCCAAGCCGTCCCAAGCACAACTTTACGCCCAAAGCTCCTCTTCTTCTTACTGATCTTCATCTCTGAGCCCTGTCCAGCATGAACCCACTGCTGCTGGACCGATTCGTGATGTACAGACTCTGAGGCGGCTGTGCCCGGCCGTACCTTGCGAAACACGAGTACATCGCCACCCCCCGATGCGATTTCGTACCCCTCCGCATGAAGCTTGCTGAAAAAGGGGAAGAACTTGGCCGGGTTCGAAACGTGGGGCAAGATATCGGCTGGGCTCGCGGGTGTTGACGTGTCACTTACTCCGGAAGACGTCTCGGCGATGCTGATGGATTGTGTGCTAGGGTCGTAGGCAAGAACCTTGTACGAGACGGGCTGCGCTTCGAGAGTCTCCGCTTCCGACCTGTTTTGGTAATGTCGAGTAAATGCTGGGGATGTGGTAGAAGCGGCGTGTTCGTCCGTGTTGCTGAGCTCGAGTCCTTGAGGGTCCTTGGAATAGGGATCTTCTTTCAATCGCGTCTTCTCCAACTGATCCAATGCGGAGAATAGTGGCGTCCTACCAGGCGTACCTGAGTCTCGGTTCAGAGCTGGCTGCTCCTTCGTAGTCTCATTCGCCCTTTCGCTGGGAAAGCTCTCATCCAGAGACGCGAATTCGACTTCTTCTTCCGCCAAGTGGCCCAGCGCGCCGGGGGACGTCAAAGGCTGAGCATCTGCAGCGGGAGTTCTCTGAGACGGCGGGGCTTTGGACCTTGCGAACGTATCACGCCCTACTGCAGGGAGAGACTTGCCGCAGTTGCCTCCGAAAGGGGGTCGGTTGCTGGCGCTATCTGTGCTACTCTCGGGCAAGGTGCTCTGCTCGTGTTGGCTCTTCACCCTCTGCGCCAAAGTGCGTTTGCTGTTTCGAGACGCCCTCCGCAGCACGTCACTTCGAATGTCCGCCGCTGTCTGAAGCTCCGTGTTCTCTTCGAGACCCGCGGTCTTCTCAAAAGGTCCAAGACTGCTTGCCACAGTCTCATTATGCATGACTGGCTCATAGGCGCCGAGGTCATCGTAAGCCTTGGACGCTTCCTCAGGATGCGTTGGATACTTCTTGTCAAAGGCGTCCAAGGAAGAAACCCGGTATTCATCTAGATCTTGGTAGTTCTTGGTGAGCTCTTCCGGATGAACATGTGAAGTCTTGTCAGCTTCTTCATACCCGGAAGAAGGGTACTTTTCAAGGTCATTGTACTGCTTGGAAGCAAGTTCAGGGTGAATTCGCTCCTCTGAAGGCCCCGTATTCGGAAAGTCATCGTATAGTCGCAAGTCCTCGTATTGCTTCGAAGCCTCTTCAGGATGAATTCGTGGGGTGTCAGGACCAGTGTTGGGGTACTGTGAGTACAGGTGCAAATCTTGGTAGTTCTTCGAAAGCTCTTCCGGCGTGGGATTCGGAAGGCCATCGGGTTCGTTATACTTGGCAGGCCCATACTTGTCCAAGTCGTCGTAGCCCTTGGCCGGGTCAGCCGGTGCATACTCCTCCACCCCATCCACCTTGGCAGCGATAGGTTCTGCTCTTGGAGTGGCATCTTGCTGGGCCGTCTCGTGAGCCTCGAGAAGCGCATCTTGGACCCCAAATGGCTTCTTGTACGTATTCAGATCATCGTACTGCTTTGATAGTTCTTCCGGTGTAAGCCCTGGAAGTCCGTCGGGCTCATTCCACCTCACAGCGCCGTATTTATCGAGATCGTCGTAATTCTTGGACAACTCTTCCGGCGTTAACGTGGGCAGTCCATCGGGTTCATTCCACTTCACAGAGCCATATCTATCAAGATCGTCGTAGTTTTTGGAAGATTCTTCCGGCGTTAACGCGGGCAGTCCATCGGGTTCATTCCATGTCGCAGGCCCGTACTTGGAAAGGTCGTCATAATTCTTGGAGAGCTCTTCTGGTGTTTGTTCGCGCAAGCCATCAGGCTCGTTCCACTCCACAGGCTTGTACTTCTGAAGATCATGATACGAAGGCGCAAATGACGCAGCTGCGGCCACATCGTTGGAAGTATCGGGCGACGCGTACTTGTCTAGGTCTTGATATTTTTTCGTTTGTTCCTCTGAACTGAGCCCAGTAAGACCATGCGGCTCGTCATTTTCCACCGCTTGGTATTTGTGCAGGTCGGTGTAGTTTTCGGATGCTTCTTCAGGAGTAGCTTGTCGTGATGCGTTTGGGGTATCAGACTTTTGTGGACTATCCTTCTTCACCCGTGAGGCTTTCGAAGCGCGTTGACTTGATGCATTTGGCCTAGAGATGCCCGCACCTTCGACTGCTGTTGGTTCTCTTGCGCGCAAGATGTCCTCACCAGTGACGCGTTCGGACTGGTTGCTTTTCAGGTATTTGCGGATTCTGCTGAGAGGGTCCCAGTGTGCAGATTGGGAGTTGTAATGCTTGCGGGCACCGAGCAGACGATCGATGGCTTCATGCTCGATATGCTCCAAGTTTCTGTGTGGAGGCAACCCCCCCGAGAATTCATCGGACCAAGACTTGATGTCTTTAATATCGACGTACTTGAAGCCTGCGGCCGGCGTGATGGTGGGGCCGTTGGCGACATGGGCAACTACCGTCTTCACGATAGCTCGCGCACGATGGTGACTGGGCTTGCTGTGCCTATGGAGCTTGCGACTTGACAAGTCTATGCACCGATGCTCGTGAAAGCCGGGACGAGCGTGAGGTCTCACATCGCCATTGCCACCTCTTTCTCTACCCCGAGCCCATGCTGCGAAGCTGATTGCTCTACAATGGCCTTGTCTCGAGCGAAGCAGGACCGCCGACGGAGCCAAAAGCGGACTAGTACGGGCTGCACGGCGGGAGGCCATTGCCAACCCACCAACGTGACATCGAGATGAGGTACCGTTGACCAACATGACGGCCACGATGCGCGTTCCTGCGACCGAGGCCCACGAAGGATTATGGTTCCTTTTTACTGTCCTGCTGGGCGACAGGTCGATCACCCCAGTGTCAGTTGTGCTGCGTGTGAGCGAGGAATCTACTGCCAGAAGTGCCAATAGTGATCCCAATCAAGCTCTCCTGTCGGAGACGAGGCCATTCGACCGTGGAGGGGGAGAAGAAGTAAAAGAAAAGACAAGCAGGAAAGAAGAGGGAGCGAAGGGAAGACAGACTAAAAAGGAAGATGCAGAGAAGAAAGGAAAGACAGTAGTAACGAGAACCTACCGCGACGCAGACACCAGCGCAGCAAGCGAGGGTCACGACTGGCTTAAGCACTAACAAGACCACATGTGACTTAGAATCGTTGAGGCGAGCCGAGTGAGGCACCTTTGTGGGTACCTGCGATGCGGGGCGGCTGATGGAACGATAGCAATCAGACGTCAGCGCCTGTCTAGGATGGGAAAACAGCGAGGGTCACTGCAGAGCAGCAGAATCCAAGAAGATATCCAAGAAGATAGATCGAGCCGGGCACCTGGTTGAACAAAAGAATGATTGCCGAAGAAAAGACGAAGGAAGTGGCTCGCGGGGAGAGGGAGAGCCACGCAGACCCGAGGTTGAGGTTGAAGCGGTTCGTGCACGATGGAGAAGCTGGACGGGTTTGGCACGAGGAAGGAACTTGAAGGAAAGAGTGAACGGTTCGCAGCCACTCGTTGCAACTTGCGTCACATTGTTTCACGTCTGACTGGGTCCCGACAGATCAGTGTCACAGTGATCAACCGTAACGGTTACCAGCGGTTCAGCAAGAATCAAGCATCGACTTCCATCAACGCGGCGACAAACGCCCTCGACACTGTCCTCGGCGACGACTCCTCGCCGTCAATGCCACTAATGCCTGCCCGCGGCAAGTGCAATCTGTTCCTCGATCCAGCGTCTCCGCGCTACAGATGAATGTGTAGGTAGTAGGTACCTACATATGCCTCTGGTCCCGCAATCAGCATATGCACAATCAAAGCAGGTCGAGGTCTTGCATTCCTGATCCTGATGAATGGAGCACCGTCGACTCCACGAGTCACACGACTGAGCACACTATCATCACCCTAGTGACGCACTAACTTTGTTTACCCCAGCTTCCCCTCACCATCGATCGGGCGTCGAGTGGGGAAGGCAGATGCCACGACTCACGAGTCACGACTTTATCACGATAAACCAACCCCTTGATGCGCTTCTCACGAAGCATCACGTCCATTCCAGCACGGCGCGGAGATCTATGTGAGCTGCCCCAATTTTTTAATTTTTTTTCGCGAGCTAGAAGCTAGGTACTTGACAAAGACCACGAGATGGTCTATGCTTGTGGTGCGAGCTGCGGGCAGGTAGGTGCTCAAGAATCAAGATCCCGTTATCGGGCCAGTCCTTGGTTGTCAATTGTCGAGCCAATCATCGAGCTATTCCTGGGGCGTTCTCTGACCCCTGGCCAGCTCGTACCTATGTACACACATTCTACGGAGTACATACCTACCTCGATGCAGATCTAGACCTCAACAGGTAAGCTGCCGCCAGGAGCAAGCCCCGACGGTTCACCCGAAGAGTGAATGTCAGGAGCTCACTACGCTCTAACACCAGGCGCAGTATCCTTGTTTGCAGTGGTATTCATGGCCAGTGGTGTAATGTCAAAAACTGAGTTGGATAAAGTATGTGAACGAGCGCCGGGTAGAAATAGAAAGACGAAGCTGACGATCCCTGGTACTTGGTTTGTCAATGTACTATGCCCAAGGGCAGGTATTGCTCATCGAATGCAAACGGTCTTGAATCTGATTTGTCTTTCAGATAATTTACAGCTGATGTTTTGCCATAGAAGCTGCGCAACATCGGTATGCCGAAAGTGATGCGAGTGTTTTCTGTCAAAAGCATTCTTGATAACACAAACAAGGCTGGCCTACTCTACCCATGTCTATGAGTTCTGCCTGAGAAAATATAGAGGGGCACGAGGGGACGAACCGTTACCCTGTGATGTTGTGCGGTTCTAGCACGGACAAAGTTTCTATTCATCAAATGGAAGGGAATCGCAGAAGTGTCTAGCGATTGAACAAACAAAAGAGGCTCGAAAGGCACACATAGGTAAAGTGCAAAAATAAGTGAACGTGTTTGATGCGAACGAATGAAGGCTCGTAGCTTCGTGGCCGCAATGACCGCTGCAGAGGTCTGACAGAATCTCAATTGCGAAATGGCTCTCTAATCTCATTCTGGTTGCTAGAATCTTGCCATGCGGTGATGTTGTAACAAGGCGTCTTCTTGCGGTGACACATGGGAGAAGCTCGAATCGTAGCACTTTCCTTCTTCATGTAGCGCGAGTACAGACTTTGATTAGAGACCTTTGAGACCGTGTTGCATGCATGCTTTTGCTTGCTTTCCCTTTACGAATCCAACACTGATCGAGAACAGTCTCGTCCTCACACTTGCATAGCCATCGCCACGAAGCATTGGCCGGATCCCCCACCTCACCGATTTGACGAAGTCAAGGCCCAGGCCAGGTTTCTGGGACAGAACAGCCATACCTCGAGTTCACGAGCCCAGTTGTGAATTTCAGGTATTCCACGTTCCTCCATACTTGTCAGTTTTGCATTCGTAATGGGAAAGCAAATGAAAGCATGTATGTAACACGGTCTCAGAGGTTTCTCTTCCTTGCCGTCGTCTTCATCTCTAAGAGGGGAGTCGGAAGAGGAAAAGTGCACGAGGTGGCGAGCTCTTTATTCTGTTGTCTTGGGAGCCGTGGGCTAGTAGCTGGGGTCGCAGCTCACGTGTGATCCTGCCCAATCCGAAATCTCCGAGGATAGTTCCGTGGTGTGCGATTCCAACAAAATTACATGGTCTGTTGCCGTAACGTGCTAAAGCGCCCGGCTGCTGGAGGATGTGGATGTGGGCTCAAGGACTCGAGGTGGACAATGTCGCCCAAACATAGAATTAGGAACGAGCCAAAATCTCGCGTGTTGTAGACCTTGAATTGAAAGAAGCGTCTGTCTCGGCTCGTACCGGAGGCCCAAGCCAAGCAAAAGGGGACTTTTTCGGGCTCTTTCCGATGACCGTCAAAACGTGTTGACTTTGGATCGTTTTGGCTACTCAAATTTCCCAAAGACAGGCCGTCTTGGCCATTTCGTTGAATATCTCGTTGTTGGCCTACTAGCGCATTACCACGCTGACATGGTAAACGTAAACAATATCGTCGGTTTCAACGGGTGTGCTTGGCGCCTGAAATTGATGCTGCTTGAAGCTAGCTGCTGCTGCCCGAAGTCTGAATTGCGCAAGAGGCTGATCTCTCTGCCAGTTTGACGCTGCTGCTGCCCATCTCTCACCCAGTATAGTGATCGTCAGCTCGGTGTTCAATCGACGGAGGAGGATGGAACTGGTGATGGCTTTGGAAACTCTGCAACAGCGCCATCACTAGCCTCATCCTCCTCCGTCGATTGATCACCGAGCCCACGAGCAATATATTGGACAATAGGGGGGTAGTTATTGGCAAATTTCGGCGCCTGAATGGCCAGCTACAGCGCCAAATGCTGCGCTGGCTTATTTGGCGCTGGTTTGGAGTGTCTCATATCATATATGTGTGCTTCGTCATCGCGTCGATGTGGCAGTACTGCCATGACACAAAAGCTAGGCCTGCCTGTCGCTGGCGCATAGTCTCCATAATCTAGACACGGAACGATTCCGCTGTCCATTCTGGCAGTTCTTCACAAGTCTTGAGTTCCGTCTGTTTTTTCCGCCGTCTTGTCGGACCAATTTCGGCCAGCTCTCGCAGTGCTTGACGCTCCAACTCAGCTGCTCCTTTGTCCCCTTCCCAGAACCGACTCTCACGGAGCTGGATGTCTTTGTATCGGTATTTCGCTTCGGGCTTCGTCAGACGTGTTAATTTTTCTTAAGGGAGCTTTCTCCCAGGCTTCAAACCTAGTAGATTCCGCTCTATCGAGTCTTTAAGTTTTAACGTCCCCTGCCGATAAGAAAATGTCTACTCGGTCGCGATGTACTATGTCGCGCTGTTGTCTTCGGCGGTAAAAGCTCTGGCCATAGAATATGATGTCCTGGCCTTTTCTTCAGAGGTTCCTGATAACAGAGCAGTCGCTTGATCGTTTCGGGGATGAGGGCAACGCCAAACGCGTCATCGCCGAACCTGTCTTGAGAAATAAACGAGTGAGGTGTCTCAAAGGTCGCACCCGACGGAAGTTATTGGCTGGGTGATCTTTCTTATCATGTCTGCGAGACAGGGTCTTCTTTCGTTGACAATAATCGAATGCAATTATACAAGTTGAAGTGATATTACATATGTACCTGTGGAAATGCCAGAACTTGTCGAGTTCTTGTTCCTGTCTGGCGGCCCCATAAATAAGTGCTCCCAGCTCCACCAAATTGAATCTGTGACATCGTTTACTCTCGCCTCACGAATCACACCATCGGCCCAACACCACTCAGCCAAGCCACCATCCACGACGTACGCGCAACGGCGGCCACATCTTCCAGAAAATAGCCAAGAGCACTGGTGTCGGAGACCTCTTGGTTATCAGTCTCGACAATCATCCGCCGCCATAGCCATGAAGCGCGCGCAGCGGGGTTTCGCTGCGCCTGGAAGTGGCTTTGGCTTCACCAACTCAGCATCCGCCGGATCGCTCTCGTACCTCGCCGAACCGCCCTCTTTCGCGGCGATCTCAGACCCCAATGTGGTCGTATCGCTGAAGAACATATTGAAAAAGGACAGCACGACCAAGTCAAAAGGATTGGAGGACCTCGTTCACTATGCGCAGTCACATCCGTTCGAGCAGAACGGTGGCGTGGAAGAAGCCCTTCTCGATGTCTGGGTAGGTTTGACACTTTCTACATATATGCGCTTTTTTGAAATGCACCAATTGGCTCACATTATCTGCTAGACCAAAGTCTATGCTCGCATCTCCATAGACAATTCTAGACGAGTACGAGAGCTATCGCATACACTCCAGTCCGAGTTGCTACGATCTGCGCGAAAGCGCATGGAGCGGCATATTCCCAAGATCGTCGGCCCGTGGCTCGCAGGCTTGTTTGACCGCGATAGAGTTGTTGCAAGAGCTGCGACTGATGGACTTTCCTCCATTCTGACCACGCCCGACAAAATGACTGCCTTCTGGTGCAGATGCCAGTCCCAGATCGTGGACTTTGCTTGCGAGGCCATTCGAGAAACGCAAGACACGCTAAGCGATGAGCGATCGACGACTTCTGAGGACGCCGAGGCCAAGTTCTACCGTGTCGTCGCTTCCAGTCTATCCCTCGTCATGGGCCTGCTTCAAAGGGTCGACGATGCAGAACTTCAGAAAGCTATAAATAAGTACGACGAGTACTTCAGCGAAGAAGCGGTTTGGAAGACCATTACCTTCAAAGACGCGGCCGTCCGAAAGACGGTCTGTCAACTCCTTTTCACATGTCTGGATCGAAAACTTCCCTATGCAACGTCAGTCAAAACGAAACAAGCGTTTGTCACCGGTGGCCTCAAGTCTAGCCAGGCAGGGTCTGCACTGGAATATGTCAGAGCCCTGACCAAACTAACCCAGCAAGATGCTTCCATTTGGTCCTCAGCCTCGAATGATAAGAAGTCTTCTCTTTCACGTCTTCAGGCTTTTATTGCCAAAGGCTCACAAGGAAGTCCGTTCAAGTTTTGGGAGGCTCTTGACCAACTTCTTGCCCTCATTCCGGCCGACACACTGAGTCTCGACACGGCTTCAAAGCTGCTCACATCCATCAGAGCAGGAATTACGCATCGAGAAGAAACACGGAACGATACGTCGTACTCATGGACATGTTTCATCAACCTTGCCAGAAGGTCCATGGATCAACTGCCTTCTGACGCGAAACTTGCCTTTGCTCAAGAACAGCTGTTCTCACTTCTGGAACAGTTTCTATTCCCCGAATCCGACACGAACAGCATCCCGACAGGTCCTGACGCCATGTCTGTCTTGGTACAAGCGCACCTAGCAGTCATCAAGTCTTCTTCCGAGGTTGTCCAGGCATCAGCCGAGGAACTGGAGCGCCTCAGCACCGTACTGTGCACCAACATCTCTGGGTCTCTGCCTGAAGTCTCCAAGGAATACCAGTCGTCTCAAGGGAGGATCGCAGAACAAGGCCAGCGATGGTTTGGACTTGTTGGTGAGATAACTACGGCACTGACAGCCGACAGTGCGGGGGATCTACCAGATCAGACGTCTGGCCCTTCTGCTAGAGTCATATCTCAATGCGTTGCACTTCTCGAAAGCCGCAACATGAAGCCGTTTGGCGCTTCTCAGATACTAGAATCTGCTCTCAGCACATCGCCGCATCTGTTCGTCGGTGGAAGTGGAGAGCATCTTGCCACATTCCTGCAGACTGCTGCTGGAGATGGTATGGATCGACTTTCTGCATCCGTCTCTGCCAAGTCTCTGTTGTCGTGCCTCCGTATCTTTGGCTCCATTAGTGGCCATGATGAGGCGTATCAAAAGACATGGCTTGTGTGGACGAAAGGATGTCTGCATCTTAATGATGAGCAAGCTCGAGATTCTATGTTGGTGGCCTTGCTTTCGCAAGATCGTGCGGCCCCCTTGTCGAAGAACAACAAAGAATTGCAAGAATTTGTACTGTCACAGGCCATTGCAATTCTGGATTCCAAGTCTGAGGCTTGGGATCTGCTGGAAACTGCTCTTGTTCATCAGGCGATGTCAGACGAAGCGTGCCACAATCTTGGCGTTGAGCTGGTCAACCGGCTTTCCAAGTCGATTGCCCAGCCAGACTCCGTTCTGAAAATGATTGACATGGTCGCCCGATATCGACCTAGCACATTCAGCCAGGGCTCACTGCACACAGAACTCGTAGCACAGCTTCTCTCTTCATCCGAGATACAAGACGTTTCCACCTCATCAAAGGCTGCGGCCATTCTTTCCATCCTCAACGCTGAAAGTCAGGGGCAACTCCCGGTTGTGGAAATCATTCAGGCCAACCTAGAGCGCGCAAGTGCACAGTCACTCGGGTAAGTTAAAGACTTAGTTTAACATCCAAAAGGAGACGAGATGTAACGCCCTCAAAGAATGCTAATATGTTCTTGTGGTTTCAGAGTATCGACACTGGTTTCTCAAGCAAAGTCAGCCGTCACGTCTGGCGTTGCGCCATGGGCGGATATCCTCCCCGATACCAATGTCTGGATGGACCACCTGGGTTCATTCCTGGATTCGCCCATTGATCCAGCCTTGTCAATAATGAGTGATATCGGAGGCGCCATCTCACTACCAAGTACTGTCCCTCGTGATGAAAGTGCATCGTCCATACCTCGTGACCGAGATGGTCGATCCGTTCCATTAAGGATGGCCATGTACTTCGGTGATTTAGTCAGAGACCGAGACGCGGAAAGTCTTCAGCTCCCTTGCCAGTATCACGTCGAGCTTCTCTTTCTGCAATGTTTGACCATGCTGTTTGTATCCGATCAAATGTCATTGATGAGCGATGACGGCCTATGGCTTACCCTCGATGACGAAACTGCTTTCGTCGAAGCTGGGGAGCTTATAATGGCTTCGAAATCACTGCTGAAAAGACATGTTAGCAAAGCGAAGAATTGGATTTCTCCAGAAGAGAGCGCCGACCACCCCACCTCTTCGACGATTGTTTTGGGACTTCTCGAGCTAGCCATGAAGGAATCCCGAGACATGTCTCCCCGCGGCGCATACAGTGCCAGGGTTCTTTGTGAACTCTTGCAAGCACTGGTCGAATCGCACGGCCTTCCTAGGGCAATGGAAGAAAAGTACCTTGGCACGGACAATCTAAAAGCAGAAGCAGCCACGGCTTTGGTAGCATCAGGGCTCATCAGTGGGCTTGGAGACGCGGCACAGTCTTCCAAAGCAGTGAACAATTTCTGCAACAGACTAGTCAGTCTGGTAGCAGCACTTTCGTCAGATGACGAAAAGGCAGACATGATTCTTACCCTGCTCGCACTTACGGGTCAAGTCTACGAAGCTGGCGACCTGCCTGTCGCCAACAACAGAATCATCTTTGCCGTCCGACAAATCACGTCCTGGCTCGAGGACACGTCTAATCTCAACTCCAGTCTCAGTACAGCAATCTGCCGCGTCCTCAAGGTCCTTCTGCCGTGCATGGCAGAGGTGTACGGATCGTACTGGGAGAGCACCCTCCGCTTCTGCACGGAACTCTGGACTCGCGCGAGTTCAACCAGTACAGACCTGGACGGCGCGCTCTCCTTTCTTCACGCATCCATGAAATTGTACAAGGCTTTGGAATCGATTCCAGAGCCCAATGACGATCTCGCCGATGCGCTTCAAGATCATGAAGCATCCAAGTCTAAGGCCTTGATAGGGCTGCTCAGAGTTGATCGGCCCCTGTCCTCGCAACCGCTCGACATCGTGGACGGCATGCTGTGCCGAGAAGTGGAGAAGATTCCTATACGTCAGATTCCCGAGCCAGAAGAGCTCTTTGGGCTGATATCTTGCGAATCCCGCGATATCCAGACAGCTGCGTTTAGTCTTTTGCACAAGAAGATTCCCGCGGATCAGCAGCAAAAGTCAATTGATGCGCTCTTAGACAAGACGGGTACGTACAGACCGACGCAGAGGCATAAGCAGAAAAAAAAAACCAAAGTTCTCCTACCGTATTTTGTTCGGATTCTTCTCGTACCGCAACTAACAGCTAGAATTAATAGATGCACGTCTCCCCGACGAGTTGCTATCCCTTCTTCTTGATCCGCCAACCCTGGACCATTTCTCCGACGAAGCGCTCGCTAGCTTTCCCACCTCGATCCGCGGCTACCTGCTATCGTGGAAACTCGTATTCGACGCGTACGCATCCTCGCAGTTCAAGATCCGGGACGACTACACACAACACCTGAAGAGCGAGAGACTCGTAAGCCCACTCTTGGACTTCATGTTTGACGTCCTCGGCCATTCAGTCGGGCATCCTCTCAACCCAGACAAGGAAAACATTAGCGTTGATCAAATCTGCGACTTTGACGTCCAGCTCGCCGAGTCAGAGACGCGAGAACAGAGCCTACACTGGCTCCTGGTGCATCTATTCCACCTCATCCTCAAATTCACCCCCGGTCTCTTCCGAACCTGGTACATTGACTGCAAGTCCAAGCAGACCAAGATCGCCGTCGGGCCATGGACCACCAGGTTCTTCTCCCCGCTTCTCGTCCGAGAGACCCTCGAGAACGTCCAGGCCTGGGTCGCGGAACAGCCCCCCGCGTCAGGAAACGAAAAGGAACTCCTCGTCAAGGTCTCCAAGCCAGCTCGTGAAGTCACCGCAGGCTACGAAGTCGATGAATCTCAGGCGGCTATTGTTATCAAGATCCCCGTGGGGTATCCAATCGATCCTGTTACCGTGTCTAGTCTCAGTCGCGTGGCTGTCAATGAACGCAAGTGGCAGAGCTGGATCATGACGACTCAAGGTGCCATTACGCTTTCCAATGGGAGCATCATTGATGGGCTGCAGGTTTTTAAGCGGAATATGATTGCCGCGCTGCAGGGACAGAGTGAATGCGCCATTTGCTACAGCATCATCTCTGAAGATAAGCGCATGCCGGATAAGAAGTGCACGACGTGTAATAATCTGTTCCACAGGACGTGTCTGTACAAGTGGTTCCAGACGAGTAATCAGAATTCGTGTCCGCTGTGTAGAAACCCGATTGATTATCTGGGGGCAGACACGGCAAGGAGACGCCAGTAAGAGGGGTGGGATGTCATGCATGGGATTAGATGGAGTCACGGCAAGATGTGCGAGGGCGGATGTGAGTATTGTTATTCTGCATCATTATGCTTTACGAATTATTTCATGTATTGGGGAGGGGGGGTAAAGAAGAGCGTTGTTTTCTAAAAGCATGTCTCGGGAAAGAAAATACAAGAGGAGACAGAGCCTGTTCTATTTACAAAGGACTTGAACACTGATTTCAAGTGCATTCGGACAATGTGTCTCGTCTCTTGAAGCAATTGTGATTTAATGCCTGTTCGGGGTAGTGCATGTTAGTTGGCAATCGAAGTCACACGTTGATCAGCTAAAATGGAATGAGGTACTTGCCTCTTCAGCAGTCATACGATCCCCCGATTCGAAGCGCAGCAATCCCGCTACGAGGTCCCGAAACGGCGCATGTACATGGGGCAAGATTTCCCCCCAGGTTCGTTGGGGAAACATGGTCCACAGCTCAAAGGGAGAAACTCTGAAGTCCTTGGCTTCGGGCCAGGTCTCCTGAGTGGGCGTACCAAGGGTCTTGATTATGCTGAGTATCAAGCCTAGTTGGTTGCCGTCTTCGTGAGCGGACCTTGATTCAAAAGGCGGCCGGGGCGGGCTGGTGATTGCCTCGGCGAGCATTACGCCCGTTGCCCACATATCTACGGGGGCACCGTAAGCTTTATGCGCAAAGAGCACTTCGGGGGCGCGATAGGGCCCCGTGCCGATATCGAGGATCTTGTCAGAAGCTGGCTCCGAGTGCGCAGATAGGCGGGGGTGCCATACGGTGCCAAAGTCAGAGATCAGAGCTGGTCCGGAGGGCGAATCCAGCAGAATGGCCGAGGGCTTGATGTCGCGATGGAGGATACCGTGCTTGTGAATAAAGGCCAGGCCGTGGAGAATATCCTCAAAGATGCGCGCCACGTCGGTCGTCGGAGGTAGAACAGACGGGTTTCTTTGGGAGAGCACCGCATCCAGAGTCAGTGGATGGTAGGGGAAGGCGAGAACATAGCGAGATTCCTGGTCCCGAAATGTGGTGATGAGACGGACAATGTGGTCTGGTGGCGGTTGAAGGGCATGCAGCTCGGTGAGAACCGACGCCTCACGCTGCGGATTGTGAGGCTCGAGAACACGGAGGGCAGTAATGACTTTCAGAGCATGTGAGTCTGAACGGTAGACTTCCGAGGTGACGCCCTCTGCAATGGGCCTACAATTGCGGTATGAACCAATTGTGATGCCCGTTTGTGTGGTATCTGAGCCCCCTTTCCGCGCCAAAGCAGTACACAATGCGATGCGAGACGCTTCGTCGACAGCTGTGTCATACTCATCCTGCGTATAATTTGTTAACTATACGATCTCTGGTTCTCGTTTCTCAATCATCGTTTGGATATGGCTCACCGTGGACGGTAGCACTTGACGATAAAGACGATTTAGAGTGATTTAAGCACTTTACCTACCCTTGATGACGAGTGCTGGAAGGCATGCTGTTCTGCGGCGATGGCGTCGTTGCGCTTGTCCGCAGGGAGTGACGCCTGACTGCAATGGACGGCCACGGAGTGAGTCTGGGGCGTACATCCTCGGCGGAGCGTTTAGACGACAGAGAAGAAAATTGAACAACCGGGTGGCCCGGAAGAATTGGGCTTACAGTTGTTGAATGATGGTGTATCTGTCGAGAATGGAAAGGCATGCCTTCCAGTCCGCAGTCATGGCTGTGGGTTTCTCTTGGAGCACATGCAATCGATTGCACGTCTCTTGCGACATGTCTGCGGTTGCAACTCAATTTTAGGTAGTCAGGCAAATGACTGAGAGAAGTGCAACATACTTACATAACATGCTCCTACGCTAAAACTGCCGCGCTTGCCGTTCTCAACGCTGCTTCATCGTTGCTCCTGCCCTGCCTAAACTGCCCACTTATTAGACCCGGGAGTCGGGAGTCGGGACGTTGAATTGCCTTGGAAGTTGCAACTTGCCGGCGACTCGGCGACCAGCGCCCCCTTGGACCTACACATAATCCCCCCAATGGTGGGGTTCTCCGTCATCAGTCCACCAGCCACACATTGCCAGCCTACCAATGGTGATCCCAGCCTCGATCCTGTCCCATTCCCATCCGAGCTTCACATCCTCCTGCATTGCTTTCGACATGATTACCGTCACCCTCTGGTGCTGCTAAGCAAGTCTTTTCCGCTGCCGCATCGCCATGTGCTCTCTCAATTGCTATCCAGCATAATCTTATCTGAGCATCTGTAGATCCTTTCCCACTTCCCGCTGCCGCATCCCCTGGCCCTCTCCCTCGTTTGCCCGTCATGGACGAAACGGCGAGGACCGAGTATCCTACCATGCTGGTATGTCACCCACAAACTCGTCCAGTCGCAGCCCAATCACGGGCCCAATCGTGGCCGCGCACTCGCACAGATTGCTTCTCATAATGCTGCTCGCCATTCGACCCAGGCCGTGGATGCTAATTTTCTCTCCAGGCCAGCCTGCAACCCGGTCAAGCGGCGCGGACTCTCAACGATCGGGTAAAGCGCATTAGCAAGGTCAACCTTGACATCGCGGACTGGCTCCAGGTATGCTTGATTTTTCGTCAACCGCATGCCGCAAATCGATGTTACAATACGCGACTCGTGCATCTAATGTCGCCTTGCCCAGGAACGCCGTCGTGTTGAAGAGCAGTATGTCCTCAGCTTGCGCAGGCTCGCGCAAAGCAGCAAGGGCCCTTCTTCACCCTCCGAGCTCGGGTACGTCGTTACATTCCATGGCCACGCGCTCTGGCTTGAGCATTGCGCATGTTGCTCTCCAAATTTTGTCACGTATCAAGAGGATGGACATGATTCTTCTGGTAGCATTATGTAGCTGACAGACGGCTCTCTTATACAGTGTCTTCCAGCCCTCCTGGTCTCGTGTCATTAACGCCGTCGAAACCATCGCCCAGTCGCATCATATGTTTGCAGAGAGGATCGAAGAAGACTTGGAACAGCCCCTGCGTACTTATCAACAACGCCAAGACTATGTCCACATGCACGAGATGTCGAGCAACTTTTCTGCACTGGCAAAGAAGATGGAAAAACCAGGCAAAAAGGATAACAGAGCCGCCATACAGCAAGAATGGGAATCAACAGCACCCTACATATTCGAAAAGCTTCAAGAGGTGGACGAGTCACGCGTCAACCACCTCCGAGACATCCTCACACAATATCAAACCCACGAGGCGGATCAAGCGGAGCGTGTTCGAGGAATCGCCGGACAGACCCTGGCCATTGTCGTTGAGGTCAAAACCGAAGATGAGATCAGTGATTTTGCATCCACCATGGTGGCTGGGCTTCCGCCGCCTACGTTAAGGGGCTTGGCCAGGAGTTCTTCGACCGCTGGCCGCGCCCAATCGTTCGATCAGTCTCTCTCATTGCCCAACACGGACACGTTGAACCCGGGCACTTCGGATCGTCCAGCTACCGGAGAACCAGACTCTCAGCAGCCGCAGCATGAGGACGATGCTCATTCTCAGCCACCCAGTGAACAACCAAAAGAGTCAAAACTCCGAAGGCTCGGCACACTCTTCGGCCGGCGACGACAGAGCATTCACGGCGGGTTTGGAGCCCTCTCGCCCGGCAAGGCTGGCGGGACTGCCTTTGGCCGGCTTGGAAGCAGCCATGGTAGAGGACCTTCACCTCGTGCCTCGTCGACGAACCTGCACGATTCGGCACGTCTGTCGTCATTGCCCGAAACTCCGGACACCCCGACCCGATCTCAGAACGACGCTGGAAATGAGGAGGGCGGGCCTCATGACGAGTCCAACGGATTCAACGGCCAGGCCAGAGGCAACACCGGCTTGAATGGAACACATGCAGCCGACCTTGTTGGCCTCGTGCCCTCCTCGGCACCGCCCACCGTCCAGAGAAGTGACAAACCCGGGGAGTTAGCCACGGACGCGGAAGGATTCACAGTTCGAGGAGCGATGCATGATCCGATATCCGAAGCTCAACGAGAAGCCTCTGCGGAGGAAGCTGATCAGCTATTCAAGCTGAACATTCAGAACAAACCTGTGGGCGAGGAGGACCCTGAGGCTAAGCAAGCCGCACTATCTAACGTTGTGAACACGCTGAAGTTGGGCCCGGCCACGCGACGCTCGAATACCATTCGAGGGCGACGAGATGTTAGAAACACCATATTCGTGCCACCACCTGGACAGAGCGCCCCCCAGAGTGAGCTTGGTTTGCCCGCCACCTCCGCTTCTCCGACTTTGGCAGTTAATCCTTCCTTCACACGATCCCCGGCATTGAATGCCTTGGCATCAGAAATCAGTGTGACGGGGACGTCTGATAGCCAATCCGTGCGATCAGGTCATTCACTTGGAAACCTTGTTCACGCCAAGCACCCCGAACTGACTGGACCCGGACTTCAAAGCTCCATCATCGAGACTGTGTCGGCCGTTTTTGAAGATGGTGTGATCACAAGCGCCAGTATTGCCGGAGAGCTAGCATTCGTCAACAACGACCATGAAACGTCTTCTGAAAAAAGTAAGGTCTTTTCTTTCCTTATCTTCAACTTCTCAAAAGCACCTCTTTGTGGTGCCACAATCCACTGTGGGCGTATTAGACACTGAGAGAAAATACTGACCTGAGAAAAGGCCACGAAACTATCCGCATAAATAATTTCCACAAGTTGGAGCGCATTGGGCCGAACCGCATCTTTGTTCAGAATGCGTCACTTGAACAACCCGATCAATTCGCGCTGAATCTATCCCACCTGACTAAAACGTCCATCGCATTCTCATACAGAGTATTTGCTGCAGAGTCGGATCCGCTTCAGTTGGGCCAGCATGCTCCGATTGCACTCACCCCTGTTTGGAAGCCACAAAACGATAAATTGGGTCTCCTGCTCCAATACCAACTCAACCCGGCGAGCAGCTTTGCAGCTCCCGTGACGCTGCACAACGTGGTACTAGTAGCCAAATACGAGGGCAGATCAATAGGAGCCCAGACGAAACCTAGCGGTACGCATCTAAAGGATAAGCACCTAGTATACTGGCGCCTAGGCGACGTGACTCTCACCACGGACGCGCACAAGATTGTGTGTCGTATCACCGGGGCAGACGGCGTATGCCCGCTCCCAGGCCACATAGAAGCTCGTTGGGAGTATGCCGCATCAGGAGATGAGCTAACGGGGAGCGGCATCTCAATATCGCGGCTATCCGATCTTGACAAGAGCAAAGGACCCAGCGATGACGATCCATTTGCAGATGCCGGAAGTTCAAGTAGTCAGACATGGGTAGATGTGCCCGTCGTACGCAGGCTGGTGAGCGGCAAGTACGAGGGCAGGTAGAACAAGGGGCCGTATCGGATAAATTCTATCGTTTCCTTTTTTTTCTTCGTTATATGAACAGAATTAATAAGAGATGCGGCGGGGTGGGGTAAAGGCTGGTTGGTTGTACATACATATATGTACGTGAGAGCCATGGGGAAGCATGGGAAAGGCGAATGGTAGGAGAAAGATGGGAAAGCCGTCGCGGACCAGAAAGGCTCCATCATCACTGAGGTGTTGCGCATCATCCGGGAGGGGGACATTCCTCGATTAATTTTTTTTTGTTATAAGTTCCATGTTAGTCACTAACGTCCTCTTTTACTTTGTGCATTTATTTTGGTTGATTTGCTTCGTGGGTGGTGAGCACTGAGGGTTGCCTTGTTAATCGCGCGCTCTCGCACGATGTCTAGCCCGTTGGCCACGTGATGCATGCAGCATGCCGCGTGTCTTGTCTCTTTTCTCGCTCCTACCTACAGAGTACATATGTACCTAAGTACGTATTCTTCCTTTTTTTTTTTTTTTTTTTTTTTTTTTTTGTCTTTTTTCCAAATATTCTCCGCATTAGGCCTGTCAAAATCGTGCTAGGTTAGGGTACCTAACGTTACATACGGCAACTCCTCTGGCAGCAAATTTGTTACAGTGACTGGTCTTGTCACTTGTGACTCCTGAGTCCTGTCCAACGGCCCCCCCCCCCCCCCCCCCCCCCCCCCCCCCCCCCCCCCTTGCAGCAACTCGTGCACCAATAAGCAGTTACGGAGTGTACTCCAAGTACGTACAATTTTACAAGTTACATTTGCTGCAATGAGCTCCTCCTTTTCTCTCTTGAGTCTTTACGCACAGAGGATGCGTGTAACTACACAGTAACTGAGCGATACAACCTCCTTGCATACTTTCCCTTTCACAGTTAACGCGGACCAATGCCATTCCCTGTCACCGCTGTGTTGCTCAAGAAATAAATATGTACAGGCAACTGCCCAGGTCATCCATCCCGCTCTGCTGTTGTCAATCTTCCCCCATCTGTTTTCCTGAGCTCAACAAAGCTCAAAGTAGCTTACTATCTCACCTTCGCCTCTCTTCATTTTTTTTCCTTTTTTTTGGGGGGGCAGCTGGACATGCTTCCTCTGCGTGTCTTGCTTGGTTTTGAATAACCTTCCTTCGTATGCATTATAGCTTCAGTGAGCAGACGACGCCTGCGAGGCGCTCCCCTCTCGTACGGGCATTTCTGCGGGAATGGCCATCGCGCTTGGGGGGGTTTTACGGTCTCCCACCACTGCGGAAGGCCTTGAAATCGCGTTTCTGGTGTCTCAAGTCTGAGTGCTTTGGCACGGCCATGAGAACCTGATTGTGTCGTGGTGGTCTGTTTCGATGTATCCCACGATGTGATTATGGGCTTGTTTGTCGAGCAGTAAAGCCAGTGCAGGCGAGAGAGAGCCTCTCGCACGCGCCGTCTGCTCACTGAAGCTGGGATGTATATTCGGGAAGGTAGTCAGGATCGAGAACGTGTATGCGAGTACTTATGATCCACGAAAGGAGAGACATGGGCTTGGACTAGTCATTGATGTAAGCTCAGATATCCCTCCACGAAGCACACAGCCGCAACTTGCAAGTGGCCAACAATCAACGACCCCTAAAAAACTCGACAAAACGATCTGTCACACTCTTTGATTGATGGGTAAGCTCTGACTAGGGGCCCTGTAAACGAGGGCCAAGCTTCTGCTGGCCTTCGGAAGCAAGCTCTGCGAATCCCCTCATCCGTAGTACGTTATGTTGCTTTCCCTGACGAAACTGTCTACATACACCCCTCTAATGCTTTCATATCTACATGAAGAAAGAAACTCCAAAACAAAGGGGAACCGCCTGGCTGGTACTATGCAAAATGCACATGAGAAAACCCCCCCCCCCAACCCCGCCTAAAATGCATGTTGACGAAAGACCAAAAAAAAAGCTTCAATAATAATACTCTCTGGCCATAGCTAACCCTTTCCCCAAGTAATGCGCCCGGCCTAATGCAGACTCCAAAATTGCGAATGAATGTTCAAGGTATAACGAAGAAAAGACAAGACCGAAAAAGCCTACTGAGCCTACTCGTCGGACTTCGATGACGATGCCTCGGCGGCTCTCTTTTCCTGGACCTTACCCTTGCGCCACTTGCTATATTTCTCAGAGAGGTAGCGGATTGTTCGGGACCAACCGCCCATGATGAGACCCTTTGCTGATTGAACAGAGCTGGGCCACGAGACGGTCTGTTTGATAACTTGACTGACGACCTGGCGGAGGTGTTCGGGGTCATCTTGGAGGATGCGCTTTTCAAAAGGCCCGCCCTGGCGGCGCTTGATGGAGGTGCTTACGTCGTCGTTGTGGGCTTGCATCATGTCGTTGAATTCGCCGCGGGGTATGGCAAACTTCTTCTGGTACTGGAAGTAGAGGCGAGAGCGGAAGCTTTTGGGTAGGCGACGAACACTATTGGCGCGTTTGGCGGGGTCCATGTCCTGTTGGAGGATGCTATCGGCGGAGGGGTTGAGGATCCAGTCTTCGTCGTCGAGGCGGCAGGAGGTAGTGAAGTCGACGTTGGGGAGGGTCTTGATAAGGGGTGCGTAGAGGCGACGAAAGTGGACGACATTGTGATTGACAATGTTGGCGACTTTGGACTTGTTCTCAGTGGGCAGGGCCATACGCGGATCTCCCATGTAGCTGAGACCGGCGATGGTGCTGTACAGCTCCGTCTCGCTAAATTGGGGTGGCAGGAGGAGGAGGGCGGTGCGCACGGCAGCGACGAGATTGTGCTGGTTGGCGAGACGCACTTGCGGGTGGTCGCGAAGGATTTTGACTGGTTTTTGGAGTCGGCCAGCTAGGTAGAGGTTGTCCCAAGTTGTAAGATCTTTGACGAGGTTGTCGATGCTGGTGACGCCGTACTTGATCAGCATGCCATTGACTTCCACAAACGGGTTGAAGTAGACGCCGGCACCATAGTTTTGCACGCTCGAGACAAGACCGGACCCAAGAGATGCAATGCCCGAGTAGTGATCGCGGTGTTGGCGCATGTTGATTGAGTGCCAGTGCTGTGTGTGGCTGACACCGAAGATGAAATCAATCATCTTTGGAGATCCCTTTTGCGCCTTGACCAGCGCATCGGGTGGTTTGGGGTGTACGGCGCGAAACTCGGCTTCTGTGACGCTGCGCGACAGGTCACCTTGCGGGAACACGCCAGATCCGTAAGCGAAACAATATATGATCGGCGCATGAAACTGTCGCAGCATGAGCCGCAGAGCTTCTTTGAGCTCATAGTTGATAATCATGTGCTGATTGACGCCGAACAGTCGGTGGGGGAGGTCTTCGAAAGACTTGATGGCGAAATCGACCGAGTCCTCCCAATCATCGCCGTAAAGGTTGAACTTTCCGCCGGCTGATTCTTTTTTTCTAGCAGAGCTCGTCGCAGAGCTACTGTCTCGTTTGGCTGTGTGAGAGGAGGAGGAGGAGGAGGAGAAGGAGGAGGAATCAGAGGTCGAATCGGAAGAAGAAGTTGAGTAGCATTTCGGACGGATCGGTAGGTATTGCTGTCTGAAAGGGCCTGTCGATGGCGCAGATCTAGACAGCACCAGCCGGGCAGAACGCAACGCAAGAGGCGCTCTCACTCGGCCGTATGCCGAAACAGCCTACCATGACGAGGTTAGTGGGATGAGGCGGCTTCTTCAACACTCAATTGGGAGATGACAGTTTGTCTATTACCGAATAGCCAAGCTCAACGGTAGCCATGACAACGTTGTATGGTTACACAGAGTGAATGAGGGACGCCCCCGCGGATGCGTATGCTGGCATATGCCGATAAAGCCAGAAGAGCCGAGGCAACAGTTGACGATGGGAAGCCTTTGTCTCAATATCCAATCAGTAATGCGGAGGAAGAAACGAAGACGCGTGATAAATACCCCTGTGGTGTGTGTTGTCGTTTTCCTTGAGGAAGAGGATGCCGACGCCATGCGAAAAGCCGACCTAGTTGGCGGGAGAGGGTATTCGAAACAACTATTCTTGCTGCAATGAAGGGCGGCAGAGTTTGGCCAGGTCTTGCCGGTGCGGAGATCACGCAATGCAGTCAAGAGCGGTTGGTTTGCTTCCCACGGAGTATGTAGAGAGGGGTTGTTGAGATTGGAGCCTTCGATCGGAACGAGAACCCGTTGAGTTGAGTCTAATTACGGCGAAGTACCTACATATCTGCCAAGGACCTATACCTACCTAAGGTAAACACGTCAACCGCAGGCTGCCAGGCTGCCACCTTTTCAGGCTTAGCTCATGGGTACATAGCGACTACGTACTTCGCTTGTACTATGGTGGTAACTCTGTAGTGCGTGTACTCTATATATGTACTCCGCACTTCGCAAAAGGTACATACCTAAGTATACATATGTACCTATATACTCCGTATGCTCGTCCAAGAAGCTTCCAGGGTCCAATGGAGCTTATTTTCATAGCAAAGCCATTAAAAACCTTTGGTTTCACCTTCAGATCCATCTACAGACTTGTCAAATGTCGGTGGATGTCATCGAATAATTCCGTGCGTCAACATCTGTCAGACTGCCTGCCGTTTCCGCGCTGTGGCCCGTCCCCTGCAAGTGCATAGCACGTCTCGACGGTCTCGTTGTAACTCGTTGTAACTCGTGACCGAGTTCGTAATTTTCGTAATTCTCTCCACTTCACACGAGACGAAGTCAGGACTTTGAAGGGAAACGGGGAAGCATCAACTAGGTACATATGTATAGAGGTCGCAACCACGTTCCGGCGACTGCGTAGCAGTGTGAGAGATCAAGCACGCGTCGAATCCCACTGTACAAGCCATGAGTCAGTGAATTTTGATGCCGAGTCGCTGCGAGATCTTTCATCAGGATTCATTTGCGAAACATGGCGGGGATGACAAGTGCTCCCTCAAAAGGATTCGGTTTGAATAGGATGATGCTAGAAGGTTTTGGAAGTTGTTGGCATAAAGCGTTGTCACCGGGGTCCGTACCTATGTGTGCTTCGCCGCAGTTCTACTTCATAACTTGAGACTTAGAGAAACCATTGTCATTTGCAGCGGCGAATATCTATTACTTAATAGCTATGGAATTCGCGGCCAAATACGTTCAACCGCTTCCATGCTACCAATGGATTATGGCCATGTCATGCCGCCGCGCGCACAAAGGATCAGCAAAGTGTACCAAGATTCTGAGATAGGCAAACACTGTAGTCTCCGGACGTGAGGGGTAAGCTGATACCAGCAGCAGATCCTGCAATCCGTTGCGTATGCCATCATGCAAATCAGCGACCTGACATCATGTTTGAAACTTTGGTCCGGAGACGTTCCCATTGGGTGAGGCTTTGCTTGGACAGACGGTCATAACAGGGCGCACTGAGCAGACACCGGAAACGAGTATGGAAAGAATCAATGGAGATGACTGTCTGAGAGTCTGAATCTTGTACATGATTACTAGCTGCGTGGTCGAAAACTAAATGAATATACAAGCTTGGATACATAGCAAAAGATGATCGAGAATTCTAGCGTATCAGATGCGTTTCAAACATCAACGATAGCATTGACGCACGAGCTAAGGGTCTTCCTTCTCGCTCGATTGGCCCGCCCAAAACCCGCGGCGATGCCAAAGATGAGGGCAACCTTGGGCACCATATCATTCCAAAAATTAAGGACCGCTGTCCTGGCGCTGGCGCGGAAGATGATGGCGTGTCTTGTCTCATCAATGGAAATTCGCCCCTCAAAGTGATCTCTGGATGTACCAGGTTCCATCTAGTCGCGGTAGTCGAATGCACGTTCTGGTCGTCTCCCCGTTATGGTCGACTTGGACGGTCTCTCGCGCAGTTGTCGAGAAAAAGGTGTCTCGATAATTGGACAAGACAATGGAACCCTGCAAGGGGAGTATGTTACTGTTGGTGATGACGAGGCCGATGTGACGATCCGATTGCACATATTCGGCGTTGATGCTGACATGTATGCCCTCGCCCAAATCGAACGATTGGTTCGTCTCATTATTGATGAGAGGTTGGAAGGACTGGCGATTGTTCTGGTTGACGGTGAAAAGAGGGAAGTTGGTCAGACAGCCAATCCACTTCTGGCGACGGTAAAGTTCAATGTTGTCTGAGGAACGCTGCAGGAGTTCAGACTCAAAGTGAGCCACCTGCGCCACCTGCGCCACCTCGGGGGCGGGGCCAGGCACGACGGCTGCGCTGCAGACAGCAGCTGCAAGGAGGAAAAATGAACCAAGGCCGCGCATGTTGAAAGCTTACAACCTATTTGTTGTGGGATCTAAAGAAGGACAATATGAGTTCAAGCTTTGAGGGGAAGAGGAGGATGATAATGCAGTGGTGTCTGTGTGTGGAAGTAAAGCAGGACGTGAGAGGCCATTTCGGGGCCGTCAAGCTTCTATTTATGTGTATGTGCAATTCTCAGTCTCTACTTGACTTCCGTGGGCAGCGTGAGCTCATGATAATGCCCGACAATTATGTATCGCAGTAAGAAACAAGGATATCGAGGAAGAATGGCACTTGTACTCCGTAGATGGCGCAGAGATATCGGTGTCGGCGACTCGGCGAGCGACGCAGAGACGATCAGTCACATGCATCCTGCAGGGTCTCTTGTCTTTCAAGTTTTAGTCTCTCGTTCTAAGTTCTAATAAGGGTAGTCGTGCATCATACATGACACGACCAACCTCCCAACTGTCAACTGAGTTGCCTTGTCAGATGCCGGGGCCGGGAGTCATGTTGAACCAAAGGACCGTGCATAATATACGGAGTCCATATACTCTGTTTACCAATATTGAATTCAAGGTACCAGACTCCCAGGGCCCCTGTGACAAATGCCAATATTTGGGACTGGGAACTGATGAATGTCAATTCAGAACGCAATATTAATCGACTATGACTCTACAAGGATCTCGAGAGGCGTGTGTTCTCCCTCTGAGTGCTTGGAGAGGGCAGCGATGACAATGATATACATACCTATCTATGTACAGTATGGACCTCAAGTTGTCCTCCTCTTTGTCCCCGGCTAACCACCTGAATATCCCAAATGTCACTGACTCTCGCAACTGTGTCCATATCCTCGGGACTCTGTCCTCCCCGCGGAGCAAATCTCGAGTGTGCCGCGCTGTGCCGACAAACGGTGTGCAGGGGTGGGTCGGTGTGACAGGTCACAGCTCCCAAGCCCCAGCTTCTATAGATCCGTCCGCACTTTCGGACTTCAAAGCACCTAGATATGTACACATGTCACATTCGCCGAGAACCGACGTTTCGCTTGACGACTACCTACCTAAATTTGATCGACCGTCGCACCGTCCACGTCGTTGCGGTTTCCAAATTTCTGATTGACATGAGTCACATGAGTCATGACTGACAAACAGAATATATACCTACACTGTGTCTGTACTTTGTACAGTACATAACTGTTCGTGGATCGTACATACATAGTTGGCTCGAAACATACATGCCAAGTCCTTTCGCCTTGATGTTTGGCAACCGAAGACAGGAATCGATACATGAGCAGCACAACCGACCCATGATTCAGATTCCAGAACGCTGCGTGGACGATAATTCATCTCGAGAGTCGAGACTCATGGCTTTGGGCATGAAAGTCTGACAGTGCCGGTTCTATTGGAATAAACAGGGTAAGCAAATAAAGATCAATGCATGCATTCGTAATCAAAGTATATTCCCGTCGTGTCTGTTGTTTTTTCATGTCTTAACTAGGAGGTGAGGCAAGAGGGGATAAGGGGGAAAAACCCTTTATCCTACAATGTTATGACGGCTGCAGCCAATGAGCGTGCGTGAGTACATCACGCACGCACCACATTGGTGCATCCGATCATGTGACACTGATGCCTTGGTCAGCGATTCCGACAGGTTCAGTCGGGATTCGGGAATGGCGCCTGGGATATTGTCGGCGGCTCTCGGAACTGTTGTTTTTGGTTTAGTGGATGCTTCGCACAGCCTACAGGCCGCCTACAACAATTTTCCCTCGCGACCGAGTTGAAAGAGAGGTGGGAAGAAGAAGCCGCAGCGGACCCTGCCCAGGACTGGATCCTGATGAGGCATGTACATATATACATACCGAGATCCTCACTCCGTATGTACCTATACATACTCCGTATGTCAGTCCAAGACAACATGTTCCCGCTGTCTGTAAGTTATCAATTCGCGCAGATGATAGCTTTATCAACATTGGTGGCGACTCTATTCAGGCCATGAAGCTTTCAAAGCGAGCCCGAGATCAGGGCTTTCATATCACCGTGGCTGACATCCTGCCGCATCCAACGCTCTCGAAGATGTCCCTCTGTGTCAAAAGCTAGATCAGGAATCTGCTGTACCTGCAGTCGATTACGAGCCATTTTCCCCTCTTGCCACCAGCAAGCCGACCTGAAGTAGAGATGATATTAGTTGATCATGGCATTTCAGGATATTCAAGATGTTCCCCCTGTGACCGACCAACAGTCCCGATACCTTCTTGTAACGTACACGCAAGCCCGAAGCGCTGTCTACTACCATACGCTCGACCGCGATGGCCATTTGAACTGGAAGCAGCTACATGACGCTTGCGTC
>SRPO01000235.1:0-38251 GCA_018360065.1 Claviceps pazoutovae
CGGTAGGTCTACCACGAACTTATCGACGATGGTGAATGAGGAATGGAATGATTGCGAGCAATTCTTTATGTGTCATGAATAAAATCATTAAGATGATCTGCCTCTATGAAAATGTCCCGGGACTCGCACCAGGTCCCGGCGGTCCCGGGACTTACGGTGAAAGTCCCGGGACGTCAACCGGGACGTCCCATTCGGAACACTGCCAGCCACGCAACCGACAGATGCCTTTTGTTAAAAGCTCGATCTCGTTGTCAGAGAGCGGAAGAAAGTGTACGACGAAAGCAGATCTGAGTCTGTTCTACTTCAGCTTTTTAACCACGTGTAAGAATCTTGAATCTTCACTTGATGTCACACGTGTAGGCATATCGGTCCCCACCTGAGACATTCCAACCGGGGGCGCTGTGCATCGACAGCGTTTCCCGACCAGAGAGTGTCGGCTCCGCGATTGCTGCACAACGTTTACGCTTTGCCAGCATAGCGTTTGACCAGCGCAATGCTAGGTCAGCGCTTGCCAGTATAGAGTACCTACATGTACCTGCATAGTGGTTGCCGGCACACTCAGGATATTCAGGCAGGTAGCCGGGGTTTGCAGCAGGGACAGTGATACATAAACAATTGGCTTTAGAAGAGGGACTTTTACCCATATACACTGGAACACGAAGGTTTCAACAAAATAATGCGCGGATACATACATCGCAGTCGACGACTGACTGGCTACTGAACCACGCAATTGAGTGGATCGACTGGCCGGCACATTCACCTGATCTCAACCCAATCGAGCATGTCTGGAAGCAATTAAAGATTAATTTTGATTGACGCCGGCAGTGGGGCGCAGCGCGCCCCTCCGCAGAGCCTCCCGGGGCGAGTAGGCGGTCTAAGGCTAGGTGCACTACATACAACACCTATCTAGTACAAATCAAGAAAAATAAGAGAAAATGAGCCGCTGCTGTCGCCGGTTACAGCAGCGTTGTCTAGTGTCATGGCCCGTAGCCGGCAATAATTGTCTGATCTCCTGCTGGGGAAGAGTGTCGCAGAAGGCGCTGAAGCGCGACTTTGGAGTCAGGACCGAGACTCTCGGTCCCAGCAGGGACAGTGGGGTCTGAGGAGGACACTCGCGATTCATATATATATCACTGCTGGCCACCTCGAGGGCTTAGAGTCCTTGCAGAGTCCTTGTAGAGTCACAGTCGATCATCACGTTCTGAACTGACATTCCTCAGTTCCTAGTCCCAAATATTGGCCCTTGTCACTTGAACACTCTTCCTCCCTGTGCGCTTCCAGACGGAGCTCTGTGTCTTCCAATGCGTGCATGTATGGTGAGAGCCGCAGGGTAATGCCATTGTCAAGAACTGCACATGCTACAGTTGCGAGGCTTTGATTTCTTGGGGGGTGTTTCTCTAGGCATCCTTTGGAGTCCAGTGAGGGAGGCCCGCGGCCGCCATACCTAGTCATGTCGTCTGCTCGCCGCAATTTTGTCGTCGCTTGCATGACCATTGACATTTTGCATGGATCTGCAAGAGGATTTCCGATTCATTGACACTGACTGGCATTGGCACTCGATTCCCCTTTACTCGTTTCACATACGGATGTGCATGCAGCATGTGAGTACGGTACTCAGCACTCTGGCAATGTGCATTGTGTATGTAGTAGATGCCCTGAAGTGAAAAATGTTTACAGGCGAACTGCGGGACCCGGGGATTCGGAAAATCACGATGCTGGATTGTGCACAGCACCGGTGGCGTTCCCAGACATTTGTCAGGTAAATTTCCGGAATATAGATCCCACTCGCCCCAACTGCCATCGCTATAAATTCTAGGTACATAGAACAAGGAGACTCGATCATCGATGTGTACGCGTACAGTACTTGGGGAGCTTCGCGACGCGCGAATGCACGACAACCACCCCCTCCCCCCAAACCCGCGGCCGGCTTCCTTGCTCAACCCATTCCGGAGTGCAGACTAAGCGCAGCAAACAAGGCCAAAGAGGAGGCAGTTACCGAAGGAAGATAGCGGGTCACCCTGAATTTGTCGCGGGACGTCGAAATCGCCATACTTGACGTAGGAGCACTTTTGGAAGGGAATTAGTATCAGTCTAAATGTACAGGAGACAAACTGCCCAGCCTTGAGCGTATACAAGCGGGCAAGTAGAAAAAGACGACAGGCAAAAGTAAGTTGGAAACCAAAAAAACTGAAAGTCCTAACTTACGCAGTAGGTACTAAGGCCCCTTCCTTCACAAATGCCGTTGCTAGACCATCCGTGATTGCACCATTTCGGTTTTTCGTCAGGCGGAGCTACAGCTGCAGATGTTTCTGACGCTGGGGTAGCGGCGGCAAAAGCGACTGAGGCGGACGCCAAGAGAAGAGTACGGAACTGCATTTTGAAGATAGAATTTTCTTTGTTCACGTTGTAGTCTGCTTCAACGATAGATAGATTGCTTGGTATGTCAGGAAACGCTTTCGTGTGGTCGATGGAGAGGACGCTCGAACTTTTAAATAGACGGCCAAAGCGTGGCAGCGACTCCGCGAGCCAGCCGGATCAGCCGGTAAGCGACTGCTCAATGCTGTTTCTTTCTTATAGCCTGAAATGAAACAGTAGCCCTGCACTGCCTAGCCGGATCACGGCTTGTATCATAGCGAGCCAGCGACTAGGTAGACTCATGAGGCATGAGTATGTACATACATACATACATACATACATACGGAGTACATATTTACATACGGAGTACATATTTACATACGGAGTACATTAGTACATACAGCGTATGAAGTATGTACCTAAATCACATTGTACGGAGTACATGCATGTCCTCCGTACTTTAGGTGCCTATTGCGCTTTGTACTCCGTACCTTTCATCAAGTTTTGTTGTCGTCCGTGAGGTGCTGAGCGCCCGTGCTGGAAGGGATGTGGGCTCAAAAAATGAGGCTCAAGTCTGGACGATAGAACCTGTGGCGAATACTAATATAGTACTTTTCATGGAACGTGAGAGCGCTGAAAAGAAGCGGTCTTGAGTCGGGTTGACTATTCAAATCTTACCCAAAATGAGCCATATCGGCCTTGTCACTTGATGCCAACTAATTGCTACTATGTAGGTATCGTGATTCGTACAGCATTCTACCGACGGACCAGCCGGATTGCCACGCTGGAGGCCATGGACGGCGATGTTTCAGGAACTGATGCGACTGAGAGAGCATCTGTTAATAGAGGCCGCGACATCCGAAGCTGTCGTCAACTCCGACAGACATGCTTGGCGCTTCAACGGGCGTGCTTGGCGGCTGAGATTGAAGCCCGTGATAGCTACAGTACTCAGTATGTACGAGCTAGAGCCGGCAGCCTGGGCAGTCCGAGTCGCTTTCTCGTTCATAGGTAATGTAGCTGAGGTTGCGACCACCCAAGCGTTGCTCGTAATAACTGCTTGACGGACGAGGCTGGGGCTGGCCGCTGGTGACGGCTTTGCAGAGTCTGCAACGCCACCTGCTGGAGCAGTTGAGGTGTTGGAATAGCTGGCAACTGGCGCTGTTGAGATTGATATCGCGAGAATTGGCTGCGAGAGTCGAGACCTTGCAAAGAATCAGAGCAGATAATATTTATTATTATTATTATTATTATTAAATACACTAGCTGAGCTGACCTAGGCTGCCCAGTTCTAGAACTTCTACATGGTAAATCATAGAGGAAAAGCAGATAATATTTAACTTGCAAGCTTGCTGCAGCTGTTGCATGTAATTCGGCCCTCGGGACTGTTGCTACGTCACAACGTGGCAACAGGGGCGGGGAGACGTTACTTACCACCTCAATAAATATCTATGTAGACTACAATGACCACCCCAAACTGCCTAAAACGGTAAAGTGTGTCTCTCGTACCCTGCTAGTGTCTGGACATGTACTGTACATAGCGCGGTACTGAGCTTACTCTGATAATCAAGTAGTGGATAGGTATAAAGTCATACCGTCATGTCAACAACATAAATTTAAGCCCTACCCGTCTTCACTTGCCAAGTCATGGGTACTCTATACTTCAGTGAGCGCACCTCTAATCAAAGTGATGCGCCCATGCAGCTTCAGGGCAGAAATGGTCTGAAGCGAAGTGCTGGTCGTACCCAGGGCGCGTATCTGCAAGCGGTCGAGTCGCCGACACAACTCCTTGCCAATTACGGGGAGATCGCGATCTGGTGCGGTTCAAATTGGACCGTCCAAGATACGGAGCTTACTCCGTACAAATTCGATACATGTACATACTTTGTACATAAGCGCCTGTCGAAGATCTTGGCATGTATAATGCGGCTGGCCCGCCTCCACCTTCGAGCATGGCGCTCACAAAGTACTTGCTTGTTCGAGCCGCGACGTTACCGAAGGATATCGTTCCGACGTGACATGACGGGCGCATCGCACCTCACGCATACGGTATACCTCGCACGGTGGGAAAACATTGACACATGATCTTTGGCAGCTTGATCCTGGAGCTGACAAAAATAACAGGATTCTTGAGCAATTTGGGGGGGCATAATGGTGGTGTATATTTGACTAAAGAGCTAGGTCACTCGAGGAGTGAGAAGGTGGAAAATATGTGCGTCTGGCTGGTAACGCCGTCACGTGATGCGGCTCCCAGCACCGAGCATGGCTTACTTCTCAACAAGGATAGTCAAAGGGAATACTGACAGCATTTGGGTTAGGTGTCCGCGTGTGTACGTAGAATATATATATAGTATGTGCCTAGGTAGTCAGTAATCCGGAGGAGATTGGCCCTTCCCGACGCGCCGAACAAGTTCCACCCCACCCTCTCGGTGCAGAAACCAAGCCCCACAACCAACAAAAGACCTTTGTAACCTTTTGTTACAAGCTCGTTCTCGTTTTCAGCCTTCAGGTGGCAGAAGAAATCGTACGACGCAAGCAAATCAGAAGCGTTTCTCCTCCAACCTTGCCACCACGTGAAAGGAGTGTTCATTCGTTGCTCCCTACGGAGTATGGGCATCCAGACCGAGCTCTGGGTTTTCAATCATTCGGGATCGTGCAGCCCGGGATCTAGGGTACGTTCGTCACGCATATCGAGTTGATCAAGTTTGCGCGCCATCTTTTTTGCCATATTCATGGAGAATGCGATTGGCCTGGATACCGTGGTAGCTGGTCTTAACAGGAAGAATATCGCTATGCAACGTCGGATGATTGAAGCCGGCAAAAAAACTAGCCTCCCGGCTGACATATGTACATACTTCGTACAATTGCAGCGGTACTCAAGACAGCCACATTTGATTACATGTACTCAAGTGGCAGCTTGGGAGCCGGTACTAGGGACCTAGCTCGGTACTTAGGTATGTAGGTACTCAGTACTCTGGCCTCCGTGGACCGCATGTACCTCCTTAGGACCTTCCTCATAAACTTAATCGTGCGGATTCGTACCCACGACCCGGCTGCAA
Organism: Claviceps pazoutovae; assembly: GCA_018360065.1. Lineage (NCBI taxonomy): Eukaryota > Fungi > Ascomycota > Sordariomycetes > Hypocreales > Clavicipitaceae > Claviceps > Claviceps pazoutovae. The sequence goes on from SRPO01000235.1 coordinate 5,412, forward strand.
GATAGTTCGGTTCGTCGCTGGAAAGTTGTTAGACAATGCCCAATGAGCGGTTAAACAGGGATAGGTAATAGCTGGTGCTATGCGCGCTTTGTTAGGTAAGTACCTCGGTACTTTAAGAGCCGGAGACAAGGCAGTAACTCAGACAAGACACGATATGAATCAAGCCATGTCCACAGACATCAAATAAGATTGCAACTTGCTATCTTGAAGCAACAAGCACATAAGTATCAGCTCTCTGATTTCTCAGTTGACAACATAGCATATTGATATGATAGACAAGATAGCAGCAATGAAGCGGCTTGTTCACGAAATACCTTGGCTGATGTCGCCGCCGTTCGAGACCCAGATTACTTTGGCTTGCGTCCGTACACAACCTGCGCCATCGCATAGCTGTGAACCTTGGGATTCCGGATCGCCCTGCGCATAGTCGCGAGCCACACTTGATACTCTTCTGCTGGTCTCTGGAGGCTTTGCCAAAGCATCTGGGTGTAACCTGAATGACCATAGATGAGAATCTGTTACTCCTTCACGTGTAAGAAAGAGGGAATGCTTACCTTGAAGATCATTTTCCATAGCGGCTCTGGAGTATCGTCCAACTTCGGCGAATTTGGGATCCTTTGCCCATGGTCCAATGGGAATCTAGCGACAAGTTATTTCTTTTTGAACGTCGGAAGGCGGATTGGATGATGGCACATACTTTGTACTGGGCCACTTTCTTCTCGACAAAACCAGCCTCATCAAATGCTTGTCGCTGTATTTCCTCTACGAATAAAGGACGATTCAAGACTTCGCCGGCCTGTCGGAACAACTCTCCCCAAGAGGCAAGAACAGGCTCCAGTTCGGTAGATCCGTCGTCGCTGCGGAGCTCAACATCATACTCGACAGACTCTACCCATCCTCCTGGCGCGCAGCATCTGTAGGCTTCTTTGAGCAGGGCTGTCCAATCTTGAATGCCACCCACGATATAGCGTATGTGGATAAAGTCAAAATGATTGGCGTTCCAAGTCCACTCGAGCGAGGCGTCGTCGATTTCGAAGCAAAGGTTTGGCGGAACCCATTGCGGTTGACACGGAGAAAGATCCGTACCAATGACTGACGCATTTGGAAACTGGTCGGCAAATTCACTATTGCCACTTTGTGAGCATACGGACATATGATATTGGGTTTTCAGTTTCTTCCGTCATACATTGCCCATATACCTTTTGAATTGGTCAGCGACAGTTATATCTAGCGAAATACCCGATTACGACTCACCGGATCCTGTGCCGACATCAATCACCCGCTAAGACAATGCTCAATTAGTATGAACTTATGAAGGGGAGAGGGGGGGGGGGGGGGGGGGGGGGGGGGGGGGATATCTAATGTGTCTGAGAGCGCCTAGCTGACACGTACGTGGATCTTCTCTCTCTCGAGTGGTGCTAGAAATAGCTGGTCGTCAAGAAGAATCGTCAAGTAATGGTGGCTGTTGATTTAATCAGTGTGCCGATTCTCGCGCGAATGCAAGCTCATCAGTGACTCTTACTTCAACTCCATCGATTCGAGCTGCTGGTCGTCGTTGGGATACAAATAGTTTGTCGTGAACTTATCACTATGATAGGTGCGGCCATGCATTTGACGATACTCAAGGATGCTGGATGTAATGGACGTGGTGGAACTTTGACTGCGACGCGGACGAATTGTAAGGAGATGAATAACGTTATGTTGCATGTGAATTTGTCACTTGTACAGTTAATAATGCACATACTCTTCGGAGAAGACAGAATCGATATCATCCTGATCATTTATCTAAAGTTCACGTTAGCCTCGGCATCTTATTTTAAGTTTAGTCAAGGCCACTCAGGCTTACAGTCACGTTATCGGCAGCGAATAGGTCGTTTCCGGTAGATCGCGGACTCTGCTCATTTGCTTGTGCTGTAGACATGATATGAGATCAGATAGAGTCATCCAAGAGGCAAGCCAGCTCAAAGCCTAGATTCAGCGGGACCTAGGCCAGTATATATAGGTACATGTACGGAGTATGTACGTAGGTATGTATGAGACGTAAGTGGAGTTTCGAGGAAGCCAAGACGTCGTCTCACCATCTCACCACGAAAAGCATTACGTGTGATTTAGGCACAAGTACCTGAAGAGAAGCTTCAGACAAGCGAACAACGCGCCGTGTCTTGAATCTCGGGCACAGCACGTCTAAACCAACGCGCTTGCGATGGACTGGGTTTTGTGCATGTCTCAGCAAAATAGGTGTCAATTGTGCAGGGTTCCGTAGCCTGTACAATGCGTTTTCTTTTGTTGTGACTCGTCATCCATGTCGCAACGGAATTGGGCACATCACCTATAGCCCAGATGGCGGCGTAGACACCCGCAATTGGCTCCTGGCCTGGAGCCGGGCCATCACAGCGCTTCTACGGAGTAAGTAGGGTGATGCGCCACGCTTAGCTGAACGTTGTTACAAACAAAGCAAACTTCCAAGTGTTCGTTGGGCGATAGGAAAACTTATACAGCAAGAAGGTGAAGTTGAAAGTCGCCGACACAGAACTCGCATCAGTTGTTCACGTTCTAGCCGCGGGTCGAAGCTGTTTCTCGCAAGTTGCAACCTTGGCATGCGGCATTAGCTGTCTTGAGTTCTTATCGCCGACCTCATCCCCTCACACGTCTCCACATTCGAGCATCGCCCCCACGTTGTAATTACAGAACAAATCAAGCCGCAAGCGCTTTATGAAAAAAACGAACGCCCGCTCAACGGCCTGTCGCCTTCCTTGATACTTTGGGTACCGGATCACTGATTCTGTGACAAGGGCCAATATTTGGGACTAGGAACTGAGGAATGTCAATTCAGAACGTGATGATCGACTGTGACCCTACAAGGAACTCTAGAGGCGTGTGTCCTCCCTCTGAGCCCTCGAGGTGGCCAGCGATGATACATATATATACATGAATCGCAAGTGTCCCACTGTCCCTGCTGCCAACCCCGGCTGTCTGCCTGAATATCCCGAGTGTGCCGGCAACCGCTATGATCAGGTATACGCTATACCGGCAAGCGCTGTACCATCACGGATCACCGTGGGTGCACAGCGCCCGGTTGGAATGTCTCAGGTGGGGACCGATGTGCCTACACGTGTGACAGATTCACTCTGGCTTTCGTCCGTACACAACTTGCGCCATCGCATAGCTGTGAACCTTGGGATTCCGGATCGCCTTGCGCATAGTCGCGAGCCACACATCATACTTTTCTGCTGGTTTCTGTAGGCTTTGCCAAAGCATCTGGATGCAAGCTGAATCCAGAGTAGCAATTGGCCAAAACAGCGTGAATGGTGAAGAAGTTGAATGTCAAATCCAACCCGGAATCTCGTGAACGGGAAGATCTCCCAAAAAAACAAAGCGTCAGATTGCCCACGCCCGTTCAGATCGCAAACGGAATTAAATTCAAGGTATAGTACTGCCAAAAGAAACCATTGCGTCGTTTGGTTTTGAAGAATGACGGCGAAGAAATGATGGAACTGCGACACAAGCATGCATTCAAATCCTCCAGGAACAGAATCTGTAACATTCAATCATTTTTTATTTCAATAGCGTGCTCAATTCATCATATGGATATATCCTTGGTGTGAGAAGATGTGGAAGACTTCCCCGGAGGTGCTCGGCGTTGACAACACGTACAAGACAAAGTTACAAACAGATTCAACATGTATATGTTCCAAGTGACCGGCGTCACAGACCAGCAGACGGTCGCAAACTTCGCCTTTGGTCTCGGCAATACAGAGAAGAGGAGGGATACAGTAATTTGTGTGAACATCCCGTTACCTCGTACAGCTTCGCCGTCAGCTCGACATACCGGCCCCGATGGTCGATGGCAGCGGCAATATTGCTGTCGAAGACTCGAAGTAAGGGTCTTCGACATCCTTGATATCATCAATGCTATCTCCGTTTGGTTCTCACCATCGGTTGTTGGTCTTTGGGCGGACGTTAGAATTATTGTGGTACACGCAGAGTTGTTGCCGACTATCAGGAAAGATGCGATCAAGAACGTTCTTCAAAGCCCTCTTCTATCTGTGATGACGACCATGGGGGTCGGTATGTTGAGCTGACGGCGAAGCTGTTCGAGATATTCACACCAAGAACTGTATTCTCCCTCTTTCTCTGTATTGGCAAAAACCAAATGCGAAGTTCGCGACCGTCTTCTGGTGCGTGACATCTTCTCACACCATTAATATGACCATATGATGGATCAGACATGCTGTTAATATTCATAGATGATTGAATGCTTCAGATACTTTTCCCAAAGGACCCGAATTCAAGCGTGTGTCGCAGACAGCCTGTCTAGCATCTGGTCTTGAACGCGTTGCCTATCATTGCAAACATCGGCGTATCGCGAGTGCGGAAGAAAGACTAGGGAGTGTGAAGCGTCACTTCGTTCACGGATCATCATGTCCATCTCTCTAGCCGGCAGAGTCCGCAGCCTTGATAGCTCTTTGGAGAGATCTTGCTGCTCTTGCGTCCGACGTCGAAGGATAGCGTGGGTTGAGGGATGGAGACTCGGAGAGTGGTTGTGCGTACCGGAAGCGGTGCATATTCCCTTCCAGTTCTTCTTCTTAGCTGCTGAGGCGGTCAATTTGGCCTCACAGTCCAACTTTTGGCTTGAGGACTGTCGAAATCCTGGGCTTTCGAATGGCCGAGACTGAGAGGCTCCTCCATCGCAACGAATGGAACAATAGTTTGGCACCTTGTTGCTGCTGTTATCGAGGTCGTTAGGGTGAGCTGTTGACTTCTTGACGGACGCGACGCCTTCTCAATTCCCCAGCTTTGCATCGCCTTCATGACCTCGTCCAGGATATCATACAGGCCAGAGGGCGGCAACGGTAGGATTCCGTGGACTTCACCAGTCGAGGTGGCTGTAGGGATGGGTGCAGCCGCCACGACAGAAGTGAGGGCAGTGATCACAGAAGCCTGTCAACCGGCAACTTGATCGGATTCGGTGTGGGATGAGCGTTGAAAGACATGACTAGCGATGAAGAATTTGTTGATGTTGATGGGCAAACTGTCTTGGACAATATTGTGTAGCGAAAACACACGAGATAAGTGGAGACTGTCACGAAGGTACTGTAGGTAGGTACCTATGGAGAGGTCGGCGGGGAGTCATTTTTTTGTTGTCCGAGTACAAGTAATTATTGAACTCTTTTTGAGAATCCAGCCCTCTGTTCACTAGAAGACGATGAAATTGATATGAATCGGCAAGTTGGGGGGATTGAGGCAATGCGTTTCCAGAATACATCAAACGCTACGAAGTACATGAGAAGAAAACTCCGCTCAACGCCCTGACACCGCCTATCAAGACCTTGGGTCCCGAATAATGAATCAAATTACTTTGGCTTTCGTCCGTACACAACTTGCACCATCGCATAGCCGTGAACCTTTGGATTTCGCATCGCCTTGCGCACAGTCGCGAGCCACACATGATATTCGCCTACTGGTCTCTGTAGGCTTTGCCAAAGCATCTGGGTGTAACCTGAACGATCAGAGGTGAGTGTTGTTTACTCCTTCAAACAGAAATAGGGAAAAGGGAGTACCAACCTTGAAGATCATTTTCCATAGCCGCTCTGGAATAACGTCCGACTTCAGCAAACTTACGATCCTTTGCCCAGGAACCAATGGGAATCTAGCGACAAGTTATTATTTTTATGAACGTCCAAACGCGGATTGAATGACAGCATTACCTTGTATCGAACCACCTTTCTCTCGACGAAGCCGGCCTCATCAAAGGCCTGTTTTTGTATCTCCTCCACGAAGAAGGGGCGATTCAGAATTTTACCGGCGGCTCGGAATAGCTCTCCATACGAGGCAAAAACAGGCTCCAGTTCGGTCGTCCCGTCGTCGCTGCAAATCTCAGGTTCATACTCAAATGACTCCACCCATCCTCCTGGCGCACAGCATCTGTAGGCTTCTTTGAGCAGGGCGTTCCAGTCTTGAATGCCACCCACGATATAGCGCATGTGGATAAAGTCAAAATGGTTGGCATCCCAAGTCCACTCGAGCGAGGCGTCGTCGATTTCGAAGCAGACGTTTGGTGGAACCCACTGTGGTTGGCACGGAGAAAGGTCCGTACCAATGACTGAAGCATTTAGAAATTGGTCGGCAAATTCACTAGTGCGACTTAGTGAGCATACGGACGTATTGTATCGGCTTTGGTTAGGTCGTACATTGCCCAGATGCCTTCAATTCTTGTCAGCAACAGTCAATTGTACTAGTAAAATCCCGATCACTACTCACCGGATCCTGTACCGACGTCGAGCACTCGCTAGAACGATCGCTGATTAGTATGATGGAAGAAAGCCTCTCGTACTACTGAGAGCGCCCAACCGACACGTACATGGATCTTGTCTTTCGCAAGCGGTGCCAGAAATAGCTGGTCGTCAAGAAGGATTGTCAAGAAATGGTGGCTGGAAGTCACATTAGCGTCCAATCACGCCGAGAACGCGGGCTCGTGCCTCGTGGTGACTAGAACCATAATTCCTCCGATTCCAGCTGCTGGTCGTCGTTGGGAATGAAATAGTTGGTCGTGAACTTATCACTGTGATATGTTCGGCCATGAATTTGACGGTACTCGAGGACGCTGGAAGCAATTGACGTGGTAGCACTTTGACTGCGACGGATCGTCAGGATATTTGAAACATGAGGATTGTGAGGTGCACAAACTCTTCGGAGAAAACAGAATCGATACCATCTTGATCTTTCACCTAAAGATTACATTAGTTTCCTCGCTGGAGTTAATCAAGGCGACTTGGCCTTACGAGAACATCCTCTGCGGCAATCAGGTCGTTCCCGGTATGGGGTGGACTCTGCTCATTTGCTCGTGCTGTAGACATGATATGATCAAGTCCACTGTCCATGGACCAGGCATGCAAATTTAAAGTTTACGATCAGGTCGAGCGGAAACTAAGCCAGCATAAATGTGATATGTGAGTGGAGTTACGAGGAATCCGAGACGTCAGCTTACCCAAGGTTATATATATAATTGAGTCCCTACCGAGCGTCAAAGTTCAGACAGCAAGTACCTACATATTTCGTACCTTGTCGTGTCGTGGATACACTAGGTATCTTTATGTACATACTCCGTAGGCGCCTGTCGACGCTGTTTCTCCCGATCTTAGCATGTCGCTGAACCTGCCTCCACCTTCGAGCACTGCCCCCACGTTCATTGCAGTACATAAATTTACCTACATACTCCGTATGTACCGTTGCTGGAGGAGAGCCTCAAGTTGACATTACAGAAGCATCGTACTTTCGCAAGGCGGATAATTATTGACATAAATATTTAGCCCCTTTAGCTGGCGCAAAGACCAGAATGCAAGATATTTCAAACGGGATACTGACGGCACTTTCGGTGTACCTAGGCTTCGCTGGCTACAGGATACCTACTCCGCATACTGCGTAAGGAAACTGGAGATCCTCCCGCCCTCCCCCGCGATCGGGCCCCATCGACTTCATAACAAGGCCCGGGGTCTAAAGAAGCCCGGATGATCTCATCTTGTGGCCACTAGCAATTCGCGCCGCCAGGACTTTTTGGACGATACGCCAAGTAAGTTCCACACCACCCTCTTCGTGCAGAGATCAGCCGCAACAACCAACCGATTTCGGTACCTGGTCGGGACACACTACAAGGTACCTAACAAACTCGGTCCAGTTATCAGGGGGGCAAAATACTCCGTAAATCGTACGATTCTGCTCTAGCATCTTCACCACGTATGTACGAAGAATTTCCACTCGACGCGCCGATTTGTACACGCCTGCTCCCTATGCTTCCAGACGGAGCTCTGGGTCTTCAGTCGGTCGCGAGCCAACAGACGGCGAGCCGAGCGAATGTGCGCGCCCTTGTTCTGGCCGCAATGATGAATGAAGTTATGATTGGCTTGGACATCATCGTCTAATGAAAGTAATGGCATCACTATGCCACGTCGGATGCTTATAGCCGGCAAAGAAACGAGGCTCCGGCTGGTAAAGGCGACGGTCAGGCGGAAATCTGTTGTGTGTCGCGAGACAAATGTCTAGCCGTCCCAGCACTGTGTAGAGGACTCGTTGACGCCGAAGACGGTGAAGACCTGTTTTGGTCGATGTATACTCCTTCTCCCCTTGTCATTTTTTGAGTGCCTGGTCCTGGGCTTGAAGCAGCCTAAAGCCGGCATCGACACAGGGACAACGGTATGGCGTCGAACGAACAAAAACAGCCATTGCCAAAATTTTGTGGGCATCAGATGAAATTCTCCAGCGGCAGCTTGAGGTGGAATGCCTAATCTTGTCGTGACCAGGCCTCACCATGTTGGTTAGGATCTTTTGATCCAACTTCCTTCGTTCACTTCACGCCGGACTGATATAGTCGGCAAGTTAGGATTGAGGGGGGTTAAGGCAATGTAATTACAGAACGAATCAAGCGCTATATGAAAAACGAACGCCCGATCAACAACCTCATACCACCTTCCAAGTTCCTCAAGACCTCGGGTCCCGGATCACCCTGGCTTTCGTCCGTACACAACCTGCGCCATCCCATAGCTGTGAACCTTGGGATTCCGGATGGCCTTATACATGGCCGCGAGCCACTCATCATGCTCCTCTGCTGGCTTTTGGAGGCTTTGCCAAAGCATCTGGGTATAGCCTAGGAGGAAAATGATGAGAATGGTTGACTCCTCCAAAAAAGTATAGAGAAGAGGGGATTACATGAATCCATACCTTGAAGGTCATTCTCCATAGCCGCTCTGACAAAACGCCCTGCTTCCGCGAATTTACGGTCCTTTGCCCAGGGACCAATAGGAATCTAGGGATGATTTATTACCTCAATGAACTTCCAAAAAAAAACCTCATTGAATGGTAGCACACACCTTGTGTTGAACCACCTTTCTCTCGACGAAGCCAGCCTCATCAAATGCCTGACGCTGTATCTCCTGCACGAAAAATGGGCGATTCAAGACTTTGCTGGCGTCTCGGAATAGCTGTCCCAGCGTGGCAAGAACAGGTTCCAACTCAGTAGATCCGTCGTCGCTGCGGAGCTCAACATCATACTCGACAGACTCAACCCACCCTCCTGGTACACAGCATCTGTAGGCTTCCTTGAGGAGGGTTGTCCAGTCTTGAATGCCACCCACAATATAGCGCATGTGGATAAAGTCAAAATGATTGGCGTTCCAAGTCCACTCGAGCGAGGCGTCGTCTATTTCGAAGCAGACGTTTGGTGGAACCCACTGGGGTTGGCACGGAGAAAGATCCGTACCAATGACCGAAGCATTCGGAAACTGGTCGGCAAATTCACTATTCGACTTTGTGAGCTAACGGACGTCTTATCTCGGAGTTTATTTTGTTCGGCCGTACATTGCCCAGATACCTTATAAATCGGTCAGCGACGGTCATTTGTAGTACATAAATCTCGATTACTACTCACCAGATCCAGTCCCGACATCAAGCACCCGCTGAAACAATCGCTCAATTAGTATGAAGAGAGTATCACCTCTAATTAAGAGCGCCTAGCTGACACTTACATGGATATTCCCTTTCTCAAGTGGTGCCAGAAATAGCTGGTCGTCAAGAAGAATCGTCGAGTAATGATGGCTGGTAATTGCATTAGCGTGCGATCGAAGCGCGAGTTTGGGCTTATTAGTGACTAACCTTAAATCCATCGATTCGAGCTGTTGGTCGTCGTTAGGATATAGGTAGTTGGTTGTGAACTTATCACTATGATATGTGCGGCCATGAATTTGACGGTACTCGAGGATGCTGGACGCGATCGACGTGGTGGAACTTTGACTACGACAGATTTGTCAGGAGACTAGAATAACATACTCCGTATGGATTGTGAGGACCACAAACTCTTTGGAAAAGACAGAATCGATATCATCCTGATCGTTCACCTAAAGATTTCATTAACCTCTGTATCTGATTCAATCAAGGCGACTCGGGCTTACAGGAACGTCCTCTGCAGCAATCACGTCATCCCCGGTATCGTCTGAGCTCTGCTCATTTGCTCGTCCCGTAGGCATGGTATCATGAATTCATGAAAGAATCAATCATGCTAAAAGACTATGATCAGGTCGAGCGGGACCTAGGTAAGTATAAATACGATACGTAAGTGGAGTTTCGAGGAAGTCAAGACGTCATCTTACATATCATCCTACTAGTCGGAAAGAAGTTTACTCGTTTGGATGTAGTGGCCCGTGGGAGACCATTTTTAGGATATACCAGCGAGTACATACATAATTTAGGCTCACCCCAGCTTTCGACAAGTAACAGGTACTAACTGCACTACCGCATCACGTCCTGGGCAAAGTGCTCGCTTGGCCGAAGCAAAACCATCCAGCAAGAAGGTGACTTCGAGCATTGTGATTGGCCCACGTTCATAGGAGTGCATGTTTCCTATCGAGTTATCTGCCGGGCAGCGGGCTGAGTGTTCGAGTTGCGATGTTGCCAATGGGGAGTTTCACGATGTAACGGTATGGAGAATCGTACCTCTCGGGAGTCGGAAGGCGGAGTACTATTGAAATAAATCTTCCTTTGGCTACTGGAGCTGGCGCAAACAATAAAACGCAATATCTCGATTCTCAAACGGGATGATGTCAGCACTTTGAGTGTGGCTTCGCTATACGTAGTAAAGAGGACTTCTTGGATGATTGCGCCAAACAAGTTAATTCCACACCTCCCACTTTGTGCGGAAAACAGCGCCATGTGTCAACCGACTGTCGCAACCGATACCTTTTTGGTTCTCGTCCGTCAGGGGGCCGAAAGAATCGTACGATGCAAGCTTATCCCAGCTGCCCCTGCAGTCCTGGTTCCTCGCTAGATATCTTCGCCGCACCAACCGGTGAATCAGGTTATAACGCCTTCTTGAATCTTCCCAGCGTACAGCTCGGGTCCGTTCGGCAACCCACGTTGAACCGGACAAGTTTGCTCGCTGCGGCGAAACATAACGCCTACTGTGGGTCTCAAGTGACGAGGATGAGCCAATAATCGCTCATATAGGTAGGTACATAGGTACCTACCTAACCTGTTATCACGTTGGATGATGCCCCGCTGGCCTGGAGATGGGAAGTCAGAAAGCCATGGTGTTGTCGCGGGGCAACGTGCTGAGAGACCCAAAAGAGTACGACGTTTCCGGAATTCTTGTAAGTATATCAGATGACCGGCAAGATCGATAGCCTTGAAACATGACTCATCATGGAGCAACTGAAAGCTACATAGCGGAAGCAGTAGGGGTTGTTGGGGAGGGTGGTCAGACTCCATGGGAAGTCGTGGCACATTCGTCGGAAGCGGAGGTGCAGGAAGGGCTGAAGCCTGACATTAGTTGTCTTTCGAGACCGGCCATCCGTTTTCGAATCTGACCATCCGTCGCACGTGTGAAATTCGACCACAATGTTGCAGAAGTGGCTTTTCGATTGCAAAAGTAGATCCGCGTGCGGTAGTCATTGCCGAACGCCACGCGGCTTTCCCGCCTTTGTGATGCATGAGTTGACTTTCTGATCAAAGTTTAGTTAGCCAATGCATGCTTTAGGTACAATACAATCGTGTCACGAAGTAAGCATGTACAGTACAAGCATACCTAGGTACATACATACCTAATTAAGCCAGCAAGCGCAGCGTCTTGTGGAGCCGCCCCCAGATTTCGGTACGGACCTCGGCAACTCCCTAAACGAGACCCCCGACCTGACTCCTCAGTCACTCATGCCCAAAGCCCGCACCACCGTTCGGATCTGCTCCCGCCCAGCGGCGCTCCAGTCCGCACCCGTTAGCTTCGCCGACCCTTCCCCGTCACAGAACCCCGTCACACCCCACATCTCATCCACCGCCACGCTCCTTACCCGTGGCCACGGGTGTGACATGAGCGCGCCGAGGCGCCTTCTAGCCTCATCTATCCCGGCCTGGACGCCATCTGCTAATGCTGCTGGTGCTGCTGGTGCTGGTGCTGGGGCTTCCGCGGAAAGCCCCCCATCACCGCCCACGCTGGAAAAACTCGCTATCCCACCGTATACCTTGGCGCAGGCCAGCAGTTTGCGAATACTTCCCGTCTTGTACCCTGCCTTTTGTGTCAGCAGACATACCTGCCGGAGATCAACACCCTTCGCCGCCGGAAACTGGCCCACGTGGAACAGAAATGCCACGATTTCCAGCGTTGGCACAGCAATGCGATCTTGTGTGGCGAAGGTGCGCAGATTCTGCACGAGTGAACGACACACGAGGTCCAGGTTATGCTGAGATGCTTGGCAAAATTCCGTGAGGGCGGCGCGGCTTGCAATGACGAGATCGTCGTTGCCGGTGTCGGCTGAGGTGACGTAGCCGGATAGCAGTTCGGCCATCCATGTTGTGCGGTCTTGGTCTTGGTCTTGGGACGCATCGCGAAACTTGTCTGATAGGGAGACAGAGGAGGCGAGGCTGAGAAGAGTAGCGAAGTAGGCTTTGGAGGAGAAGGTGAGGGACTGAAAAGTTTTGGCGGCACTGACGACGGGCAAGTTAGTGTATACTCATCATGTTGCTGTGTATGTGTGTATGTGTGGAAAGGAGACACCAAGAAAAGGAAAAGGAATGGTATTAAAGTAGAAACCGCCGTGTGATACATACCTCTCTTCCATCATCAGACCCAAAACAGCCTGCCCCTCCGCCCTCACCCGGTCCAGTTTCTCAACAGACAATCGCAGCGTGTACGGAAATAGCCTTCTCAACGACTCCCCCATTACCTCTCCGGCCCCCTTCTCCCACAGACTGCGCACAGCGCGCAGGGCCTGCACCCGGACATGGGAGCCAACATCGCCCCGCGCATTCGTCGTATAGTCGTTCAACCCATCCGCAAGAAGCGCGAGAAACGTCCTGGCCTCGGCATGTAGGAGACTGCCTCGGATGAGGCTCTGCATGATGGTGACGCGCACGTCGACGTCGGGATCCTGCGCCCACCGATCCAGCAGCGCTTGACACGCTAAGTCGGGCTGCCCCGTGTGCTGTGTCCTCGTCCTCTCCTCGGCGGCCAGTGGCTGTGCTAAAGCCAGCGCGCGGAAATATCCCTGGCCGGTAACGGCGGTTCGGGCCGTTGGCTTGGTGCCCACCATCGTGGCCCATTCCTCGAGAATGGCGCCTCGAGTTTCGGGCGCTGAACACAGGAGGAGGACGAGGCCGGCTTCCGAGACGGGCTCTACGGTCTCTGCTTCGTTTCTACTCAGCCATTTCGGAATGACGTGCTGGAGTGCCGTAATGAGTCTCGTGCCGGACGCAGCGGCTCCGTTTGCCGCCCAGTCTGTGGGCTGGTGTTTTGTGAAAGTGTTCGTATACTCGCGCACGCGGGAGGCAGACAGCGAGATGTGGCCAGGGTATAACGGCAAAATGGAAGGATCGATGGCGCATGCTATCTGAAGTATCGGTAGAGTCGACGCAACAAGGTAGCTGGCAGCCTCTGCTATGTTTTCTGGCCGGCGGTAGTCGGTAACGTGGCAATCCTCCAATATCTCCGCCACACAAGAAAGAGATTGCTGTACAAGGAAGGACTGCTGCTGCTGCTCCGTTGACGACAGGCCTTCAATGCCTTTCTTCTGTATCATTTCCGCCAGCCTGTCCAGGAGAGAGGCAAAGCACAGCAGCAAGCCGTGCCGTTCTTCGACCTGTCGCTTGGCAAGGGACTTGAGATGTGCCATGATGGAGTCGATGGACGAAGAAAAGCGAGGCCAGCAGCAGTTCTTCCCATCCAACAAGGACAGCTCGGCTATTAGGGTACCAAAGGCTCCTCCTGCGACTCTTCGTGACTGAGCATCTGCATCGCCAATGCCCCTCCACGCCAAGAGACCATCAACCAGCGCCTCGCCGTACTGCCCAGACAAGATCGCTGCCTTGGTAGCGACCTCTTGCACTGCCCTCGATCGCCTAGCCACCATGTGGTAGTCCACCGTCTGCACCACCTCGATTCCTCTTTCCACAGTATCAGGATGACGGCCAATAAGCTCCTGCAAGGCGGCCGAGGCGCCACGTCGAATGTTTCCCGCGGAATCCAGCGACGCCGTAACTACCAACTCCGTGCCCAGGACCTGAAGTATGGAGCTCATCGTCGGGTGAGCCTTTGCCGCAAAAACGGACGTAGTCGGCACGCTGAGCAGCTCCTGCGTCGTGTACCGGCGCGCGAGAGCCCATATTCCAAAACATGCCGCGTCACGCACATTGGCGCCCACGCTCCCGCCAGATGTACTTCGCTGCTCAAAGGAGAGACCAAGGAGCAAGGCATGGATAATGTCCGAGAGCTGATTGGCAGGAGGAGACCGTCTATAGAGCAAATGGGACAGCGTGAGAATTAGGCCATGCCATTCCAGGTTATTGACGCTGGATAGGTTGCGCGTGGGCTTCCCCCCATGGCGGCATGGTTCCGTCCATAGGACGTTCTTATTCAAAGATTCCAGTACTGCGTCCACAACTTGAGAAGCCATGTCGGGATCGAGTTTGAGGGTGATGATGCTGAGCGCTTTGCTGGCCGATAGCCGCACCGGCGTATCATTATCCGACACGCTTTCGAGGAGATATCCAATCGCGGTTTCCACCATCTCGGTATTCGCCAAGGTAGTTTGCTGTCGCTGTCGCAGAACGGACACCGTCACAGATCGGACAACTTTGAGTATCATCTTCCTGACAACGGCTAACTTGATAATCGATCTCGACATATCATTCTCCGCGAGCGTTATGTCATGGACGCAATGAAAGATGGGCGCGAGATAAGCATCCATGTCAGAAGTTTCTGCCGCTGATCGCAACACGCCTGCCAGGAACGAGAGAAGACCCAAGTAAAAGTACGTCGACTTCAGAGGCTCGCCCTTTTTGGGCCGAAGCGAAGCCATGGCCCATCTCACCAACGCGTCCAGGACACCGAGCTGCTGCATGTCGCGGCGCATTGCCACCCTCACCAGCAGTGCCTTTGCTGCATCCTTTTCTTTGCCCGGCGACGCAAGGTACTTGATTGCCAGAGGGATAACTCTCGTCGTGATTCCTGGTAGGTTCTGAGGCCAGGTGAGTCCGTCTATGCTCGGCAAGCTGGCGTCTTCCATGTCCAGGGTGGATATTGTGGACAGATCAAACGGTGCCAGGAGTAAGTGCGAGAGCCAAAGCAGCACTACGTAGCGCTGCTCCCACTCCCACGGCGCTGCCTTGTGTTGTACGTCTACTTTTTGCTCTTCATTTTTGTTTGTATCCCCTTCAATTTTTTCCTCTGCACCACTTTCTTCCCTCTCCTCCGCTTCTTCCATAGCAGTGAGCAGGACCTCAAGATATTTGGTCTCCACGTTCAGGAACCGCACAATCACCTTCTCCCCCCGCACCTTGCAAAACGCGTACAGGATTCTCGAAATAGCATAGTCAACCGGCACGAGCAGACTCGACTGCTTCGCCGTCGGCCGGACCCGGTGTCTCCTTGTCTGCGCGTACTCCAGATACGACTCCGCCAAGAGAGGAATCCATTTTGGCAGACAGGGGTCCAGCAGCTGAGGCAGCTCCTGGAACATGTCCAACACAAGCGTCGTCGACTTCCACGTCTCTCGGGCCGGGACCAGGGATCGAACGTGCGTGCCACCTTCGTGGCCATCTGCCTTGCGCAGAGTCGTCTTCAGGCCATGGTCGAGGTCGGCGATGAGGTCGCCCGAAATCTTTTGGAGCTTAATGTCGTGGTCCGCTTCGGGGGCGTCCATCCCGAGTCGAGGGCGCTTTATCACGCCTCGTGGGCTACGAGATCAAGTGAACGATCTTGAGGGTTGCAAGAAAGGAAGCGGGATCGCGTTTCGAAAATGTCTCGGTGAGGGAATGACCCTGATCGTTAGTTGGGATGTCGTTGAATGCCATTTGCACTTGAGGCCGCGTTTTACGTGTTTGGCATCTTTTCGGCGGGGCATCAGGTGCGGGAAGTTCTGTCGCGCAGCCGGATCAACTGTTCTGCCACCATGGTGAACTCTGCCTCAACGACGTCACAAATTCAACGAAGGCTCGCCAATGAGCACTTAAATCTCGGAGGATTCGCACCCAGTGTTTGGCTGCACTCTGTTGACGCTTCACCGTCGCAGCCACCCTTGTTGCGAGATCTTGCTGCGAGGGCGCTGAGCATTTCATCCGTTGTTGGGCCAATAGGTGGTTTATGTATGTATCAGGTATGTACATACGTACATTCCTAACACCCCTCTTAATTGCATACTCACGGAGTACCTGGTAGACCATCAGTATGTACTGTATTGTATGTCCATACATACGGAGTACAACTCTCTTCTTTCATCAACAGCATCAATATCGCCAGCAACATAGCAAGTTCTCTTCCTTATACTTCTGATACATCATCAAAATATCTTTTCTTACATTCCTCCCGAGCCCATCGTGAACACTCACGTTACTCATGCCGCAGCCCCTAGCGCACATGAGGGGGGTCAAATCGAGAATTTGCCTCCGTCTGTGCAAGTTCAAAGTTGGCGCTTTTGACAAGCTTCATCCTTCCTGCGTCAATGGAAGTTCCAGAACTTAAGGGTCTTTTCCAAGAAATCCTGCAGCATTCATCGTGTTTCTGAAGGGCAACTCACCCCGACGTGCATCAAACTTTGTTGTGATTATGGCTCCTGAAGAGCCTCTCAATCTACGGGCGTCCGTCGAGGTAGTACCCGGCTTTATGACCTCCCATTTCGGGTCCGTTCTAGCTTCCGAACGTAGCTCAATTACAAGTGCGTTTACGCCGTCATCAGCGAATTCCAGCATCGCAATAATCACGGGCCGTCGCTTCGTTCCGTGGCTCACCCATCACATTGCCGCCGTATAGTGGCACAGAGACATATGTCACGACCTGTGCGGCAGGGAGTGGCAATGCACTATATAACCTCGATCAAGCTGCAGACGTGCAACTTGGTCACTTGACCTTTTGGGCGGAACGGGTGGTTATGCGTTTCTCACAACATACACAGCTCGTCGCGAATCCATAGACCTTTATATTGGCACGCCAAAATATCTCGGGCCCCTGGAAGAGGAAGGCACCACCGAATCAGATTGGACGACCACGATTAGCTGCAAATTCTAGACCACTCGCGAATGCATCGATGAATGGAATCCTTTTTCCGATATGTTAGTATCGACGATGCCTATGCAAGACCAACCGCCATGGTCTCTATCTAGGTCAGGTAATAAATGACACGGACCACAGCACGATCACAAATCTCAGCTTTTAGTATTTCTCTTCTGACAAGGGAGAGAGCTATCAGTGGCTCCTCGCGATGTCCAACGAGGGCTGTGAAAGTTATATTTGAGTTGTCTTCTAAGAGGATCCATGACGGCTGGTCCTACAACTGTCGTCGATGCTCACAACTTCGGGAAAAGTTTCTGTACATCTACGAGTACAAAAATGAGAGACATACATGATAAATCACCTATCGAGTGTCAAAATAGTGGATCGTCGCACGATTAGGTTGTATGGACCTGCCTACCTACTCCCTCTATCTACACCTGCCACCCGTCTTAGCCGCATCAGCTTTGGAACGCTAGCCTCAACTTTGAACAAACACGCCAGGCAGAAACAGCGCAAAAGATCTCACCAAACTTCTCAATGTCTTCAAATGCTACTCCGCTCGTCTATCTTCACCTGCAACCATGGTCACATCTTGTAGAGCGTGAGTACAGGTCATGACTTCTTGGCAGCGGAGTCATTGAATCAGAGGCTGTTGAGTCAGGTGCACGTGTATACCCCACGTGAAAGAAAATGTCATTACTATGATACGATCTGATCAAGTGATCTGCGTGGTCTAAATCGCTTTCCAAACATCGAGTCCATCAGTGCGTGAGGAGTTGAAAAGAAGAGAAGAAAGAAAAAGCATTCCCATACGCCGATAGCTACCACACGCCTGTGAAACAAAACGCCCACAGCACTGAACGGCGTCGTGATCTATTCATCGTTCATAACTGCAAAGCCAAGGAAAACAGCTTACGCGACAGCAATCGCTGCAACAAGAACATCCAACGCACTACTCTGAGTTGATCCCGTGGCCGCCACATGGGGTCCCGTCCACGCCACCCCAAGTCTGTTCTGCTTATCTCTGTTGTGCCTCCATATTGAATCCGCATTGCGAAGTATGAAATCCCTGAATTCTGGGTTCGGTGCCACCTTGTTCAGGTATCCGAGGTTACGGACAAAAACCCCCTTGAACTGCTGCCCGTCTTTTCCGCAGTTCCCTGGACGGAGCTCGCACTTGTCCGTCTCGACCAAGATCCCCTGGCTATTCGACAGGGCCTTGATGGCCGCGCGGGCAATGGTCACGGCTTTGTCGATGTAGACACGATGGCCGGTGAGGCGGTACAGCTCGGCAAGCCCACCCAGTACGACGCCTTGGTTGTAACTCCATGTCTGAAGGTGGTTGTTCCTGCATTGGCCGTCCAGGCCGTCGTTGATAAGATGATCTGTGTTTATCATGCCGCTCCTCTCGAACCAATTCCACTGATCGATGGCGATGCGCTCCAGGGTCTTGTTATGAGGCATACGGCGAGCCAGAGAGGCAGCCACTGACAAGTACAGCTCGTTGGAGATGGCACTGACGTATTTGCGATCTTTGTTCCAGTATATGCCCCCCTTGCACGGTGTGCCCTGTCCTGTCTGCATGTCATGAAAGATATTCACAGCAGCGTTGATGTAGTCTCTTTCGCGCGAAACGTCAAAGGCGTGGATTAGGCCCAGGGCCCACCACCCTTCGTCATCGTAGTATTCATTGATGAAGTGATTGAAACCCCGTTTTCCTAGAAATACCCGCTTGGCCATGCAGCCGTGGTCAAAACTCAGGCAGTTTGTCGTGGTTACCATGCCGTTCTTGGCCATAGCTTTGAAGGTTTGGACATTGGTTCTCTGTGCCTTAACGAATGTGTTGCGCATATATCCGCCGATGTTGAGTTTATTGGCTTCGTTTGTTCGCAGTGATGCAAAATCCGCTAACGTGGTTAGGGTATTTCCGCTGTTCCACCAGGCATTGTCCCATAATCCTGTTCTTATATTGTACCAATATCCGTTAAGTGCTTCTATCGATGCAAAAGCGCTGTCTGTATAGCTTTGAGCGCTTGCAGCTTCTGCACCGAGGGTGTTGGCAGACAGGTATATGGTCCCCGCTGCCAGTATAGACTTCCAATGGCTGTTCCAAAAATGCATCTTTGTCCTGGATGTCGGCGAATGAAGTACGGGTGAGAAAAGTTGGGCCAGGAAGGGTGTTAAAAGATTTGGGAAAGAATAGGTTATCAAATCCTCTTTAAGTTGCTGAGAACGACGGTACAGAAAAGGGTCAAAGAAAAGTTGAGGCACGATACGTCTTCTTCAATAATAGCCCAAGACCCCACTGCGTGATTCAAAAAGAAAAAAGCCCAAGCGTGAAACGAAGTTGTATCGGCAAACTATGACAGAGAAAAGCAAGAAGCGCGGAAGAGTGGCCAAGCAAGATATATTAATGGCCATTCGGACGGGAGTGCAGAGTGTGTTATACACCCAAGAAAGACATTGCTTCAGCGTCTTGAATCCATGATTCCAAGATTTCCGACTAGCCACCAAGTAAACGAGTGTCAGGCCGACCGATAGACAACTCACTCATGGCCCCTTGCCCCTCCTTTTGACACTACCAGGCCAAGAGTACGCTTATGCAGCGCATCTCGTGCCAGTGTCACTTCGTCGACGCACTGCGCAGCAGATACAGACGATCCGCTGGCCGTTTATTTCCCCCTCCCCTGAAGCTGCAACGTCCGCCACGTCTCCAAGTCTCTTGGACCTGCGTCTTGGGAACGTTTCTCTCTTCCCAGTCAGCAGACGTGGGATCCCACAAGGTGCTGCCATGCTCATGCTGCTGGCCCCGTATCTGCCATCTGGCGCGCGCCAGCAGGCTGCAAGATGGAAAGCTGCGCCGATCGGCCGGCAGTTAGCCGATGGGATCGAGACAGATGCAGCGTTCTGATTGGCGCGACCTGGGACTTGGCGCCAATTTTGGACAACACTGGTGCAAGTACAGCCGTAGAAGGCGGGCAGTGGCGGGGTTCACCGTTCTAGGCGCTGTTTGTTCACTCGCTATGTAGTAAATTGATTGTGGAAATGCGGATGGGACAATAGACAAAGAGAGGGGTTAACATACCTGACTGTTCCTTCTTGGTGCCATTATGCCATTGATGCCATTGACGCCATTGACAGCCCCTGATACCTCGGGGGAACTGGCTCCCGGCCGTGCCAGACTGCCAGAAGCTCGGAGTAAGAGTTGCCTGCCGGTTCGTTGCTGCCAAGAATATGTGAACCCAGGAAGGAGCGTCCCGGTGACGCACTTTACTTCTTCGTGACGCTTCTTCGTGACGGGGCTGGCAACGCATAACTGCAGGGAGCTAGCTGCTGCACGTGCAACCAATCCATTCATCGTCGCATGTTTCTCTGCATTCATCATGGAACATCTCATCACCCCCCGGTCTCCTTGAGGAGGTGTTTCACTTGACCACGATCCCATCTATTCAGTGCGTCATGCGCGTCATGCTCTTTTCTTCAACGTCCTTTCACGGGTGAAGGCGCTCGTCACGCTGCGGAAAGCGGTGAAGCGGGCCGATGGGCTGGCTGACTCTCTTTGACGCAGACGGTGCGACCGACCGGTGCACATTGTACGGTGTATGCAGTACGTGTATCGCATCGCATCGCAACAAGAGAAGAAAAAGCTTCGAACAAAGGCTGGCTGAAGCCTGAAGGAATGATGTGGACGGCACGGCATGGGGATTTCGTCTCCGAGCTTGCAATGGTGGGTTGCATTGTCCCGTCTTGTCCAGGGTGCGTGCAGGGGGTCAACGTGCGATGCCGCGCCAAGATTAGAACTCTGGAAGGCATAATTCGATTCTAATTCTCCGTGTCTGGGATGGATTCTGCATCAAATCACACGGGTGCGCGCGGCGGGTCAACTACACGTCACGACAATGGCATTTCGGTGAATGGGAAGCCTTTGGCTGTCAGTTTCACTGTTGCACATGATATAACATGGCATGCAATAGCATACACATTCAAGTAGAGCATATTTCTTTGGAACATTCGCGTTGGGATCCTGCAATGCCCTCACCCTACCGCCTCACAGGCTCAGGTCACGCTTACAAGTTACAAGTATGTTCTTCTAGAAATGGCCCCCGCGGAGCAATACCTAGCGGGATCGCGGGTTTCATAGGGCCAAAAATAAAAAACATTTTAGCACGACAATCGCACAAACACGTTGCTTGTGCACCGTCCAACTTGGCGGTCTGGGCGGTCTGCATCTATTCGCGTCGTCTGGTACACGATAGGCCTTGAAACCATTGTCGCAAGCGAGAAGCCTCGGCCCACAAACGAATACGAGCTTGGTGCCATCCAGCCTTTCCCATCTGTAAGTATTGTAATTCATTGTTGGCTAAGCCCGTCATGACTCGCAGATTAAGAAAGAGGGCTTGCTATTTACTCCAGGACGGTGCATGACATCATTATGATTATGTACATGTTTGTAGTCGAATTGCTAAACGCTTCGCCTCCAACGCCAAATGAGCACTGGGTATACTCTGCTCTCTCAAAATTACTCATAGGCTGTCTCTTTCTTCTCTGTTCTTTTGTCTTCCAACACAGATGTCCATCATTTATTCGAGCGTGAATGTGCTAACGTGTAGCTACTGAACGTTTCGCGACTACTTGATGACTCGGCAATGCTCGGTGGCCGAGCTATCGACCGTCTCCTCGACGAAAACTTGCCCAACATGGACGAGGACTTGTTCTTCTCGTTGCTCAGTGTCGTCGCACGGTCGGCACCCTCGGGAGTTAGCTTCTGGATGGTACTGGGTTCTAAAAAGTCTTTGGGGAAAATGCCCCGTTTGCCTTTGCTGTTCGTGCCGGACCAGCACCAGAACTCCGGATCGACATCTTCAGATCAAAGTCAGAAGCTGCAACAGAGAAAGTGATGGCATTGAAATGCCAACCAACCACATCGAGTAACTTACAGCTGATATTGGTGATGGCCTCATTCTTGTCAAACTTGAGCCACAGGCTTTGGTCCTTGTCCTTCTCTTTTTGGTGGAACTTCCATCGAGTTTTGGCGCGGATCAGGCTGGCGCCAAACATTTGAATGTCCTCAGACGGCGGTGTGTCGAGTTTGATAATGTCAGCGGGCGCAGATGCGCGGATTCCATCGTGCCATGCAAATACCCATTCGCCATTGTATTTTTCAGGCCATTCGATCCCCACAACTTTGGCTCCATGACATAGTTCCAAAGCTGGACTGCGATCAAAGAGCAGTCGCTGGCCAAAAAGCTTCCTCGACTGGTCCCGAGCAACGCCGGTAGCTCTACCATATATTTGCAAACGATTTAACTGCGGCACGTGGGCTTCAGGCGGCTTCAAAAATTGTATATCGTAGTCGTTGCGAAGGTGAGCAGGCATACTGTCCCCCTCGACAACGGCGACTCCGGAGATCTGTGGCAATGGTCGTGGATGACGTGTCAAGTGATTGAACAAGGCTTTCGACGTAGTGAAGACTGTTGCATCGCACTCATCAATCGTCCTGCCGAGCCGCACACAAAACATACAAGCATAAAGTACGTCATCGACCCGTTTTGCTGGAAGATGGCTCTTTTGCAGGAACCGAAGGCGATAGTTAATACCGCTTTTATGAAAGTTTCCTTTGTCTGTTATGCCACGCGTTAGCTTCTCTTGTTCTGCATCGATAAGTTCATGAAAAGACAGAGACGCACCTTCTTTGTTGATGTCACACTCAATCTGAGAAAAGTCCAATTCATACAAGCACCCTGTGCATCTCGCTACTGTAGCGGCACCTGAGAACCCCTAGAACGGATTAGCTCCCCGAAAAAGTTGGGCATGGGTCTAGAACGAGCTCACCGGTTTCTTCGTCTTCTTGACCCCTATTTCTCCGCGAACAACTTCCAGAGCCCCCTGGCAGAAGCCTTTGTATAGGAAAAAGGTGCTATTCGGGCCTATATTGCAATTCCTGGGCGGCATTCTAGCAGGCATTTTGATACTGGGCTCTTCAGAGTCCACCGGGATCAAGCCATGATCTGGGTCCTCCAATGGTACACTCACGGCTACCTCAAGCCCTGGTTGGCTCGTTGGAGTAGAAATTCCAGACGGAGATTTGAGACTTTGCAAAAGCGTATTGTTCCCATTGTCCCCTGTGTGGCGTTCGAACGACGATGCTGATTTTGGTGGTACTGCTGGCGCCGCCGAAGGGCTCGTCCGCGGGTTCACCTGGGGCTGCCTAATTGCTTGGTACTGCCGATCCATATCTTCGACGCCACCAGTCGCAAACCCTGCCAAGGATTTCGGTGGAGGCGGCGGATGCAGTGGTGGCCGTACGTGCAGCTGCCGAATGCTATACACTGAGTTGCCCATCCTTTGTGATGACATGACTTCCTCGGGAATAGTAGGAGACTTATTAGTGGGAGGAGTCCGCGAATGGGTCCCTTGACTCGTTGCATTCGTCACATGTGACTGTGAGCTGGAGTCAGAAAATATATAGTCACTATATTCGTCTGTATCTTGATCGCACATGCCGACGACACCTTTGTGTAAGTTATTCGCCTGATTTGATAAGCGTCGTCGCAAAGCGGCGCTCATAGGCGAAATAGCGGGATCGACAGGTGACTCTGGTGGATAGAAGTTCGGCCTCCGGTTGACTGCGACTGGACTATACACGCTCATGTCCGTTCCTTGACAACTGGGTGCGAGTTTGGGATCCCACGGATCCAGCGACGGTGGCCGTGGAGGCTGTCGCACGGGGAATTCTGATGGCTGTCGAATACGCGACCCAGCAGCTCCCTCTATGACGAAGTCCTCATCCGGAACCTGGCTTTGGAGGCCCGATAACATCAGGTCCCGCAGTCTAGCTGTGGTATCCTCCATATGTGGGCAATCTGCTACCGATCTGGAATCGCCTTGTGAGCCAGATGTTGAGCCTCGCGTTGACGACATTAGGCCGAAGGGATGCTGGGGATTCGGTTCTGAAGCGAGTGATGGTGAATGCAGAACAGGGGATGACGGCGGCGATAAATGAGAAAACGAATGAGCTGGAACTTCGAGCTTCATGGTGATTAGGATGTTGTACACTTTAGGAGCGGTTTCGCGACTCAAAATTTGCAGCTCCTGAAATTTTTCCGTCTCGAACGTATCGGCATCTATGAAGTCATCAAAATCCCACAGCAAATTGGTGAGTTGCTTCCGATATTCGGTTATTTCCTCTAGGCAACCACGGCATCGCGTTGAATTAGCTTCATTTCATCTTCGTAAAAAATCGTTTGCGCCCACAATGCAAGCTCGAGCAGCTTGGAGATCGAGGTCAGGGCATGAAGAGTAGGGAGTATTCATACCGTTTTCTTTTAGACTACGGATGAAGTTGACTCCATATTCATCGTAGAGCTTTCTGCAGCTGGATTCGATCCGCGTAAGGCCCCTTTCACCCACTTTGACAAGACGTTGCGCTTCCTTCATCATGTCTTGCGCTTCTCCCGCGTTCTGCATAGCCACCTTCCCTTTTTCCACCACCTCCCGAAAAGGCTTCACTGCAAGTTCCTCGACGGTGTCCATTGTCATGTGCTTTGGCGAGGAGATTCCAATGACACCAAGTTCAGACAGAGATTAAGCTCTGGAAGAGGCCACACAATAGCCCATGGGAAGCAAGAAGGGGTTGATTCGAAATGACGCCGGCGTAGCTAACTGCAAGTCTGCGCTACCTATTGTTGTGGCTGTTGTCAAGGAAGCGGGGTCACAGCTATGAGTTCGTCGGAACCGTCCTCAGGTTCATCGGTCATGAAGCAACTGTTATCCCTAGTAGAGTGCTTTCTTGTCTTGTTAGTGTAGGCGAGTGCTTCACCGACAGTTGACAGAGTCAAGCAGATAATGAAGAAGCCATGACGAACACGAAAGGAGGGGCCCGTCTGGGGTTTGACAACAATAGATGAGGCATCAGGCTACCATGTGCCCTTGAAACGAAAATGGGTGCCTCGTGCGAGCCACAGCCAGCACCAGACTGCCCCCCCTGACACGGGCTTGTCAGCCTCGCGTGTTGATAGGCCATTGCTTATCGCTGACTGTAAACAGGGCTGCATGGTCAGCACAAATACATAGCCTCTTTCTCGTGATGGAATGTACGGAGTAGATGAAAGGCGAGAGGTTTGCCACAAGTTACATACGGAGTACATGATGATACACCTGACGGATTCTGTCTCTGTAGGCCAAACTCTTTACAGAGAGAGAATGGGGAAGAAGTAAGATTTTGGGGGTGCATGGGAGAATGGGAGGTGGGACCGGGCCACATTCAATTGGAAGCTTTGAGACAGGGTTGGTTCTAGCTTCTGAAGCAACCCCAGCTTCCCCCTTCGCGGCCACGTTGATCCGGACATGATGATCCATTGGTGCACTGACCGACATGTGACATTCAAGGGCAATCGATACGATTAGCGGTGGCATCCCATTTCAGGGGGGTCGATCCGGGAAACGGGTTCCGACCGACCCCACGTCGCAGTGCCTCGCCTTGCAATTTACCTAGATTTTTGGAACGGGCGTACCTATTGGTATTGATGAGATAGAATCGAAGGGAGACTGGAGGTGTCGCAGCTGAACTTATACATAGATGAGTTGATTACTCTGTACTCCTTATATTAGTGTTGATGTGACGATTATGTGGCGTGTTACGCCTCGGAAATATTGCGTGCGCAAACAGGAACCCGAACGAGCGAACAGGCCGTTGCCTTCCATGACTCGGCCGCATCTAGAATCCCACGAGGCTCCATCCCTACCGCCACTTTAGACTTTACCTGGGTTCGTCAGGACTCAGGGTCCTACAAGCTGCAGGCGAGTCTGTGCCTGGTCTGGGGCCCTGGAGGCTGGGCTACTTTGCGCGTCGGGCGTAGCCGATGATCGGCATCGCGGGCACAAAGTCCCTGCAGAGCAGAGTCGTCAACCTGAGTCAATTAACATGCAACTGCCGAGTTGTTCCAAAGAACAGCAAAGCAGTCAATGGTCAAAACCGGTGTGAAAGAACGTGCTTGACTGTACGGAGTACATTGACGTCGTTGTGGCGGCGATATAAGCAAATGGGGGCAAAAGTCTGCGCTTGACGATTTCGAAACGGTCCAATGGCTCTGTGGGTCGCTCTTCTTTCTCTTCGAACGACCAATTCGGAGCCGTGGCGTTTGCCCAAGTGCGTCATTTGAAACGCCGCACTGTACGGAGTAACTTGCAATCATGTAGATGCGATCGAGGATGGGCGTGATGGGATCATGTGCAGCAGGTTCATCTCCAGTTGTCCGCGTGATTACAAGTATTTTAAACGTCCTGTCCTGTTCATTTTCAGTGTGAGGAGCTTCCCGGCTCTGACATCTTGTTTTACACAGCTCACCTAGCCAAATCAGCCTTTATGATTCATGACCAGTGGAAATGGGCCATGGCGATATCGGACGCAACGGCTCCCCTTGACAGCGGCCGCCCAGCTGACTGGAGCCACATATGCTAGGTATGTACCTACCTACATATGTCCATACATCCCTTATAATTATGTACTCGCGAGTCGTAGAAGTTTACTTGTCAATTCAGGCATCGGCAATCTGTCTCCAGACCTCTCTCCAGACACCATGGCAGTCTGGTCTCCCAGCCTGCAACTCAAAGATGGGAATTGGGCCAAGCCAAGCTTTTTCGTACTACTCCAGGAGTGCAGGGTGCAGCAGGGGTACGGTGTACCTAAGCGAATCAAGGGAGCAAAGCTTAGGTACGTACGGAGTACATGTGTATGTAGTATGTACCTATGCAAAGAGTACATACTCCGTATGGTGCCTGGATTTGTAGGGGTCGTCTAGGCAAGTATCTCTTCATTCCTGAGACCTGACTCTGCTCTGACTTCCTTGGAGCTCATTGCCGAGTGCAGGGAAGAAAACGGCGATTTCAATATGACCAGGATGCAGATATCATCGGCATGGTCCTGGTCCATCTAGAGCTCGCGTGCTCAACTTTAATAAGTACGTCACCAAGCACCTATGATTACAGGCAGATGCGATGGTCCCTTCTTAGTCGACGGCCCAACCTCTTCACGTTGAGCCCTACCCACAAGCACAAAATCATCTGGACAAGACGTGCAGGGAGGAAGGACATCGGCAGTGCCCATATGAGCGAAAGCTAAGATCGGTGACGGTCCTGCGGCGTTGACAGAATCAGGCGATGTCGTGTTTGTTGTGCCACCAGTGTCATGTCCAGGTATGTAGTTGTTGAATGCTTGGCAACAGCAGCATTTCACAAGACCTCATACACAATGATGATGTGCAACTCGCAATACTAGCTGGCGGCAGTGCAGACTTTGTGCGCGAGACAATCCTTTGCCCTGGAAGTGCAACGGAGGGATGCGTATGCATGTTCAGTGGTTACCTACCTACATCACTTACACAGCACCGCCCTGCATTCTTAGGTACGACGTGGTCATGTATGACGAAAGTACTCCGGAGTTAGACCCTGATTTTTTTATCTCCAGCCGATGTGCATAGGTACTCCGTAGACGGCAGACGATCAAATTCACAACAAGGCAAAAGGTCCGGGGTGTGCCTGCCGCGTCCCATCCTCTCCTGGTCTAACCGTCGCGTCGGGGTTTTCTTGCTCGTTGAAACTTGAGCGGCCACTGATGAATCATGATTGAGGTATGTAGACTCTACCTAGATTTGCTGCCGATTGAATATGTAGCAGATCGGCCGGCCTTCCGATGCTGTAGCAGTGCAGCATGGTTAGCGAGCCAGGTGCATAGGTGAGTTGGCAAAACATGCCCTTGACTGATAAAAGGGCCGAGGGCCATTAGGATCGTCCTGCTCCTGACTTCAAGTTGGCAAAACATAAACCAGGTGGTCGTAAGATGAACAACATGGCTGTCGATGTCAGATGAGGCCCAAAATGGGAACTACACAGTGCAGATTGAAGGTCCTTTGCTCCCTCCATCACCACGTCAACTGTCAACATAGGTGCCTACCTAGACAACACGCAGTGGAGGCCTTTCATGATTGAATAATGGATTGGCCGCATTCGTTCTCCCCGTGCTATAGGAGCCATCAAAGAATCTCAATCATGCCTCTTGCGTATTTCATGTGGACGAAAAGAATTGCCAAGTTAGGCAAGTCGACGCGACGTCTATCTACATCGGCGATGCTCGTTCGTGCCAGCGGCACTGATCAGTGTCCAGCCGAGACACTACGGCTTACAATTTCCCATGCACCAGAGATGTACGTATATACAATGCATAAATCGTTCCGTCGTTACATTGCAGGCCACGATCGATCAACATCGGGAATTTATCTTCCGGCGTACGATCTCTCGCGAGTCGCAACAGCCCCTCAATCTCCGTTTCCGTGTCATGTCTCCCACTTCTTGTTTATCAAGCTATGCCAGAACGAGTCACAGCACTATCTCAGAGTAGCTATATTTCTTCCTGGTTCTTCGGTTGAACTTTGAAGAATTATCTTTATTTCTTATACATTACAAGCCGAAAATAATCAACAATATCATGGCAGTCGATCGCCCAGAAGATTGGCGTGTTCTCGCCGCTAGGAAACGAAAAGAAGTCGACTCCCAGATTCCAACGGCATGGCGTCTCGACGGTGCATTGCTAGCCTCGGCTCTCGAGAGTGGCAAGCTTCTCGAAGCTGATATTCCACGTCGCAGTGGCATCCTGTCAGAGAAGGAAATTGAGATTACGGAACAATTCTCTGCAGAGCAGTTGCTGCGAAGACTTGCCCAGGCCGGAGTGACGTCTGTCGCGGTGACGACTGCATTTTGCAAACGAGCCGCTATCGCTCAGCAGCTGGTACGTTTAGGAGTAAAGTCTAAGTCGGTCAAGGCCAACATGGACTCCCAATTATCATGGACATTTCCCCATGCCCTGCTCTTTCTACGACGACATCAAATTAACAAATGAGAGGGAAACCCAAAAATAATAGACATCATGTCTAACGGAACATTTCTTTGACCGGGCCTTGGCTAGGGCAAAGTATCTCGACGAGTACCTCAGCCGAGAGGGAAAGCCTATGGGGCCGCTGCATGGTCTTCCGGTCAGTATCAAGGACAGTTTCTGTGTGAAGGGATTGCAGAGCACGTTAGGCTACGTGGCGTTTTTAAAGAATCCCGCTGCAACGGCACAATCTGCTCTTGTGAATATGCTTCTCGATCTCGGGGCTGTGCTGTATGCCAAGACAAATGTTCCTCAGACATTGATGGTGAGTAGTGTTCCCGCTCATGATGTTTTGGATCTTCATTTTCGCATTGTTGATTCTTTTCAGTGTCTTTTCTTCATGCATTTCGTGTCCATCCCCCCATTCGCCGTTCGGTCATCCTTGATACTATCTTCATCTTGTGACTTCTCCATGCGACGCCGCAACAACAACATGCTCACTATCAGGCCCTAGACTGCAGATTCGGTAAATCACATTTTTGGGCGAACACTGAATCCCAACAATATCAGACTCACAGCCGGTGGATCTAGCGGCGGCGAAGGCGCCCTTGTGGCCCTTCGGGGCTCCATCATGGGCGTCGGAACTGACATCGCAGGCTCGGTCCGCATTCCCGCACAGTGCAACGGCATCTATGGATTCAAGCCCACGGCCGATCGGATCCCCTTTGGCGGCCAAGTATCGCCCGTGAAGACGGACCGTCTGCCGTGCCTGGTACCCGTTGTCGGCCCCCTTGCCCATAGTATCGCCGACCTCAAGTTTTTCGTGAAGGCAATCTGGGATGCGAATCCGAACCGCTACGACGCCTCGGCACACGCTGGGCCGTGGCAGAAGTTGCAGCATCATACCCGACCGCTAACTATCGGCCTCGTTCCTGAGGACGAGCACTTCCCGTTGCACCCACCCGTCCGTCGAGCAATGAACTCGGCCGTCAAGGCTCTCGCGGCCGCGGGCCACAAGCTAGTGCCTCTGTCCAATTCTGCAGACCGCAGCATCTCATATGGCAGCCGCCTTGCGTTTCAGTACTTCACGTACGCGCCACAAGTCGATTACTTGGCTGCCAGCGGGGAGCCACCCGTTACCTCCGTTTCGCACGGCTACCATCCTATGTTCACGGGTGCGTTTCCCGTGCCACAGGAGCTGGAGCCTTTGGAGAAGATCAATGCCATGCAATTGGCATTGCACAAGTACCAGGATGCCTGGCGGCAGACTTGGGTAGACAAGAAAATTGATGTCTTCTTGGCGCCGGCGGCTCAGAACACGGCGGTGGCGCATGACACGTATGGATGGCCTCCCTATTCGCTCTTGTGGAACCTTGTCGACGTAAGAACCCCTTGCGCATCCATTGATTCGAGGACATTTTTCCAGCTCGTCCTGCGTATCCATATACACCCGCATTTTTTGATTGACAAGTCTGTCTCAATCCTTAGTATCCCGCTTGTGTGATTCCCTACGGGAAAGCCTCCAAGTTGCTTGATCCACAACCCATGTATCTTAACGACGGCATACAGCCAAATTGTAAGTAAAGCCCCTTCTCACGTCCATTATAGCCTTGTGTCCATTGAGCCGCTGACGTCTTGTTTTGTTGGGATTGGTATAGATGAACCGGAAGATGTGGATGGTGCCTCCTGCGCACTGCAAATTATAACACCACGCTTTTTGGACGAACAGTGTCTTGCCTATGCCGAAATTATCGAAAGGGACCTTCACAAAGTCGAGGCGTAGTGGTGCTGATAGTTGAGATCCTTACGATGGGCCTAGCTCGTGCATCATGGTAGTGGTGATGACTGTGTGACAGGCAACGCCTCTAAATTCCTAGCAAGTCATTGTCATCACGTCGTTCCGATTCTCATTATAGAGAAACCACGCCAGGAAGCCTTCTTCATCGCAAAGTCGCCTATTATGCAACATACATTCGTCTCGTACTCCGTCAAACTTGCAGTTGACTAGAACAATGTTGATCCTTGATTCTTGAATGACGGATACCCGTTTCGGGGTTACGCCTAGACTGAAAGAGAGGCATGAGATAGACGGACATGTCAGACAGCTTACCTCGGGTGCTACCTCGTTCCAGGGCATGTAAGCATGCACTTTAAACGCGGTTCTTCAGTCCTGCGTAAAGGGCTAACGCGGTTTTGCAGTGGGTATACATTTGGCAGGGGGACAACTCAACGACGGTTAATGTAACAAGAAAAAGAACAGCAAAAGAATTAATAGTGGTCAGTTGTTGGTCTGATTTTGCATCATATGCGCAAAACACCTGGTTCAAAACGGTACAGACGGGTCGGCCTGCCACATGGGACCAAGCCTTCTGCTCTGGATCCTCCAGCACCACCAGGGGCAACGAAGCGCACCGGAAGAGACTAGTATTCAGATGCAACATGACGGGTTCGCACCGGACCTGTACCGGGAGACTCGAACTGCAAATGAGATGGATCATGGATGATTGGCAGATTGGGGCGGTTGGTGCATGCTTCATCCAAGTAGGGATGGCCGTAGTGGGCTCAAGTTAAGACTGAAGATGTCAAGATGTGAGGAAACAAACGAAAAAATAGAGAGAGGTTTTGAGGAATAAAGGAGAGAAGAGGACAGAGGAGACAGAAGAGGACGGAGAGTCTGAGAGAAGAAGGGAGAGGGAGAGGAGACAGGAAAGGATGGACATACAGGGAGAGAAGAGGAGAAAGAAAGAAATGAGGCGCAAAGAAGACATGCATGATCTCGTTCAACGGGAGGGTTGACAGGATGACAAATTATTCCTGCTTTCGCGATGCCATTCGACCGCATCCATCATTCCATTCAGACCATGTGTCATCCCGTGCATCTGCCTACTCCGTACTCCTACACATACACACGTACACAATATGCCTGCCCCTTCCCAGACAGAGAACTCACTTCTATTTCGGGTCCCACCCAATTTTCACCACCAAAGCCCGCCCTACATGATCCTAGCTGCCAGGTACCTAGTCCCTACGCGACGTCGGCCCGTCCCGTCCGAAGCTGGACAACGTCTAGAAGTAGAAACAAGCCAGGCGCATCTTGTAAGTTGTGAATACATACGGAGCACTTGGACCCCCCTGACAAAAAAGTACATAGATAAAAAACGTAGTTTGAAAGTGAAACAATTTCCCTCAACATTTTAAATTTTTACTTAGATCCCGTTGGCGTCAACGCGGGGGATTAGATCACACTCCGGAGAAGAAATGTATCAGTAGTCGCCACTAACTCGTCACGACAACGCCCTGAACAAACAATCCGCATGCCATTGTGAAAGTTCCCCTAATTCATGACTGAGCACCAACGAGGCTGCGGTTCTCAGCTTGATGCGGAGGAGAGAAATATAGCGCCGGCTCTGGTGCTATAGCGCCGGCTCTGGTGCTATAGGGTACGGTTTACTCCGTTACTCCGTATATCAAGGCAGGGTTATGCCGTGGAAAGAGACACCATCGTCACTTTGTGTGTACTGAGCACGGGTTTGAAGACTAATTTGATTCGTAGTTTCAAGGTAAGTTTTGTTGAACAGCGGCTGTCTCTCGCCGTAGAGCAGCAGGCCAGCAGGAATCCCCAGAACTTGGAAGTCATGATGGCGCAAGGAATGTGTAAGCATTGATTTGTGCGCTTGTTTTCGCACCGTTTCATGTACTCCCGGGGGGTACAGGAAGGGGGGGAGGATGAAATTGAATCGCCCGCCAGTACGCTTTGCAAAAGTTCTCCTAGTGATCTTTTACAACTTAAGCGACGGCACAAGGCATTGGGTTATATGTCCTCTGTATGTTAGGTATGCATCTATGTTAGGTATGCATCTACGTTAGGTAAAATTGGGTGTCAAGTAGATTTGCACGCTGCCCCGCCAACCGGCAATCCACCACACCATCTCTCGATGCACCCTTCTTTTTCTT
>SRPO01000236.1:0-38181 GCA_018360065.1 Claviceps pazoutovae
TTTTTTTTTTTTTTTTTTTTTTTTTTTTTCGTTCTTTTTTTTTCGTTCTTTTCTCAAATTCTTTCTTGCCGTTCTCGAATCCCTCACCCCACCCTACCGTCGCGCTTGCGCCGTCAGATCCTAGCATCATATGGCAGGCTATTTACGAACAGACTCGCGTCCAGGATGTCGTCCAACCATCCTGCGGATTCGTCTTCTACTCCGTACATATTAGGTAGCATCAACATTACCAGCCTGGCACCCCCGGCACCCCAGGCTAGACCAGAAAGAAGTAGTTGTAGAAACAAAGAAGTGACAGGAAGAAGAAGAACTCCAGAATTCGGCTTCCATAAGTTCCATTCATGATCCCTGACTTGTCTACCCATGGGTCGTCCTCACCGCCCTGTATCCCAATCATCCGTTTCCCGACGACCAGGTCCTGATTCCGTCGGCGACATCGGCCTTTGGACTCTTTGTTTTGACCTGCGATGTGTGAGAAACGCATAACCACCCGTTCCGCCCAAAAGGTCAAGTGACCAAGTTGCACGTCTGCAGCTTGATCGAGGTTATATGTATAGTGCATTGTCACAGCTGCACAGACGGCACTGTGCAGTCCGTGACACGATGTAGGTAAGGCCTGCCAGTCCATGTCATGATTGATGCTTGCCAGCTGCTGATTGCATTCCATCATGCGCACAGCGCGCACGTCATATGTGATGTGCCTCTCAAAGGTACCCTACCGGCGCATGGACAAACAGGAATCTGTGAACCCGAGAGCTCTTCCTTGGCCATCAGCTCACACTTCAAATGCGGCAGCCCATCGTGTTCCGCTGCTCCAAAGCTCCTTCAGGCTTCGACTGGCGCCATTTCCATCTGCTCCCAACAACGCCTTGGGATTCCCACGCGTCCCTATTAGATTCGGTATAAATACATGACGTCTAACCGCGCACATGGCGGCTTTGTCTTTCTTTCGCGTACATAGCTCTATTATTTTGCCCTTTCTCCCGCTCCTCTCTCAATCACCCCCCCCCCCCCCCCCCCCCCCCAACACCAACATGCGCAACAATGGCAACTTGCAAGCATCAAAAACGGCCAAACCTACGGTACTCCGTATACAGAACCCGCAGATCCCACTGCGTATGCATTAATAGTGAACACCTCTCTCTTCTGAGTGCACTGTCTGTCCTGGCCATGCATGATGATACAGCACCCTCAAACGTGACGCCACGCAACGAAACATGGTGGCGTAGCGCCCCCCCGGGATTTTGTTCCTTGTTTCAGAGAGGGATGAAACCGGACTAATGCCTTGTCAACTGCATACATACATATATGATGCATGAACATACAGCAGGCTGCTCATAGAGCTTGTGCATAAATGTAGAGTAGATAACATTCATACATGTACATTATACATATGTATACGCGCGTATGCATATGTATGTGTGAGTACAGACACCCGGCTTACCCCTTCCTGAGTCCCTGACTGATATGTCGGAGTCTCTGGAAGAACAATAGTATGGAAACCTCTGTGGATATTACGAAAAGACAATAACAAGATCGAGTAACTGGGAATGTACGTATAGATTGAAGCCGCCGGCACGTCCAAATGGGGAAATAGGCCGAACTGCGACGTAACCTACAAACATACAACAATAATACCACTGAACGAAGTGCCAACTGCAAAGCCACTTTAGAGATTTGTCGTGCAATGCAATGTGCATCTCATTCCCGGCAGTTATCTACACGTTAACTAACTGACAAAATACTTGCACCCCCACTATGTACATAGACACTCATTCACGGGCTAAATGCTTGCGCCCCGACTACATAGATACTCAGTACTCCTCCGGCCACGCCCCAGGCGGAACATCATCGCCTTCAATAAAATATTCATGTTCATCATCACTTTCGACTTCAGCGTCAGGATCGAGATCGAGATCCTCTTCGTCGTCACCAGCATCCATCCAATTCGCGTCATCATCCTCACCATCGTCTTCGTCTTCAGCGCCTTGAGCTCCTGCGCCCACGCCAAGCAAACGCATCAACATGCCTAGGAAACCTGGTTCATTGACCCAGTCCATGTGTGCCTCTATATCGCGTTGTAGTTCCTCATCATCTGCTTCTTGAATGGCTCGCGCTTCTTCGTCGTCGTCCTCGTTATTGTTGCCGCCGATGTTGTTCATTATGTCCACTCCTGCGGGTGCGGCTGCCCTTCTCCTGGCGCGTTCATCTCTCCGGGCTAGAAGGTTCTGCATCCGGGCTAGCAGGTCGTCTGGCAGTTGGTTCTGAGACCGCTGTGGCTGGTTGTCTCGCCAGGGGAGCTGGGTGCTCTCGCTCGTGAAGATGTTGTCGTGCTGAGGCGGCGGTAAGGGGTCGAACTCGTAGTTCGGTTGGCTATCGAGGAGATGGCGTGGCGTAATGGCTAGCAGGGTTGTCTGGCCTTCGAGGTAGGCCAGGCGAGCGGAGCCGAGATCGACGGCATCATCCTCGGATGCGAGAGACGACACCTCGGGTTTGGTTTCTTGGCTCTTCGCCACTTGCTGTAGCAGGGTGATGGCTTGGGGATTGTTCCATAGATCCTTGGTTTGATCAATATACATCTTGACCCAGAAGGATGCCGTGTCTGTAGCTGGCTTCATTCCCCAGATTGAAGGCGGAGCATCGAGATTCAGCTCTTGGAACAGAGCGCAGTATAGCCAGGGCAGCGATTGTATTCCGCTCTTGAGGAGCTCTCGGGCACCTTCTGTGTCGTTGGCTTGCAAGTTGGCCAAGACCAAACTCTGTCTCAGGTATTGATCGCCTGGATACTTGTCAACATCACCGTGGCAGTTGCCAAGCTGGTCCATCTCTTGGAAAAAATTAATCAACCATGTTGATTGATAGGCTCGAAGAGCCAGCACGTGAATGTAGTGCCTGATGGCGTAGGGGTCACTGCGATCGAGCGCAAATAACAGCTTGGCCCATTCAAGGGCCGTTCGATACGTTCCCTTGCGTATAAGGCTTCGAAGATATTGGTAGCCGGCAAGCCAGAATTGGCGATTCTCCGGTCGTCGAAAGTCCAACCGAGCGCGGCCGCTCTCAATGTCCTGCCGGAACGCAGATGTCGCTACCCTGCCAAAGGTGAAGAGAGCTCTTTCCAGCAGTTCCGCCGACAGTGCCATGTTCTGATCCTGCTTCGCAACGCTACTGACCTGCAGTAAAGTCGAGACATGATATGCTATCACAGTCTTCCATTAGCCAAAACCAGAGAGAAGGAAGGAAGCTCTCCAAGGGGGCGATACTTACGAGCACCCTTCAACAGGTGTATCATGCGCATCGGATCTCCTATTTGCACACAGGCGAAAAAGAAAGCCTGCATAGAATCGTACTCCTTTTCATACACATACGCATATTCCGTCGACAACCCATCTGAAGACTTGCCAATCTTCGACATAGTCAACCCCCCAGCTGATTGGCACGGCCAGTGCTCCCTTCCCTGAATGAATACATTGCGCCGCAGCGAAACGTCAGGCAACTTCTTCGCGCCGGGCGGCTCGCGAAGGAAAGTTTCCAGATCGACTTCCTGTGGCATTCTTTGACGGCGTCTGTTTCCTTGCTCCTGGTGCTGCTCCTCTGCATTGGCTGACTCGATCACTTCTCGACCGAAAAGGCTTCGCATCTCGTTGATAGCCCGAAGGTGATGTGTGTCGATGGAAAGAAGCTCGTTCATTCGCTTTCGAGGGCCGAACGAGCCATCCTGTCCAGATTGTCCATGGGAGTGGCTGCCTGCACCGGACTTGGATTTCGATTGCAGTTCTTTGATTGCTCTGTCAATCTCATCTTCCTCGTCAGCCGCGGCGGTGGCAGATTTGGCTTTCTTGCTCTTCTTCTTTTTCTTCTTTTTGCTCTTCTTGGCGCTTGGCTCAGCTTCGTCGTCTTGTGCAGTCAGCGACGGCCCTGCATCTTGGTCATCGTCATCATCTTCCTCGCCCGCATCGTCATCTTCGCCTCCTAGCGCGGCGAACAAATTTGGCCTAGGCTTGGCGGTTGTCTGTATAGCTTCCTCGACATCGTCACTCTTGTCTGCATCGCGTTGAGGTTGGTCGACTCGCTGCGCTCTCTCGAGTTCTTTTTGCTGCTGAAGCTTGCGTAGTTGTCTGCTGGACATGGCGGGTAGGCTCGTCTTTGGACGACCTGTGCTGTCAGTGGAAAGAACAAAACTTCTCCAGCTCGCATATGCCCAAGAGTTTTGAGCGGTACATGGTAAAAGATGAGTGCCGCGCCGGGGCCATTTTTCGCGTTTCACTGCATTGCGTCACGCGTGGCACAGGGTGGGTAGGGGACAGCCGAATCTAGGTATGTAGCTCCTCTCCTACAGACTACCAGGTACCTACCTAGCGCAGCTCATCTACGCACCATGTTGTAGTCTGTAGATACATATGTATGTACATAGCCCAATACATCAAATTCCATTCGATGTCATGTCACAGAATTCGGAAATCACTACGAAATCCCGCCGCTAATCAATCACGATTATAGCACGCAGACATGATTCGTTTAACAACAAATGGGGGTTGGTGGAGTATGTATTGTTTAGCCAAGAGGCGAGCATTAGGCCCCAATTTCTCCATGACCATAGCGAAAAAACCATAAGTCATTTCATCACGCTGCGTCCGAACTCCTCTCTTGTCTCAAAGCCTCCCAGAAGTGAAACCGCCTCCGCGGCGAGCAATTCAAAACCAAAGCCTGCCTTCGTTCCAGCCATGCTGAATATGTCATAATCCACGTAAACCTGCCCGCATCCCTTGCTGCGTAAAGTAAATCCAAACTCCATGTGTTCGTTGTTCGATCACAAAAATCAACTAAGCCATTGCCTCCCAATTTCTACCACCTGTTCGCTTTCAGACCTTCTTGGGCCTTATTGAAGGAGGCAGCATCAACCCTGAACCAGTCGCTTGCACCACAAAGCGCCAGAGATCCCAAATATGTTGTTACATAATCAAAGGCCAAACACAATAAAAAGATAAAAAGAATGAGTCGATGAAGCAGAGCGGGGAAGGAGCTTCGTTTCTCGCGTCAGACCCAGCTGGCAGATGACAGGGGCCGTGAACTGCCAAAGATGATCAACGCACAACAGCCAGACTCGATGACAAACCTAACGGTTGACGGCGGCGGCGGCTTGATACGGGGGACGACTGCCCCCGCGTCCACCACGGTTAAATCCCTGTCTACCGCGACCCCCGCGGCCTCGGCCTCTGCCGCGATGGTCTCGATACCCGCCGTCGACGCTGCCTTGGCCAAAGGTCTCCATGTTCCTGCGCTGTTCCTCTCCTCGCCATTCACGACCGCCAGGCCTCTGCCCATTTTTGACGGCTCTGTCTTTTGCCTCACTGGAGATGTTGTCGAAAAATGATCTCGACTTATTGTACGGATTCCCGCTCGCCGTTTCGGCAATCGGCTCATTGTTCTCAGGCTCACCAGGAGACTCGATGGTATCACCACTGGCGATAGCCTCCTTGGCAATGTCCTCCTTATTGAACTTCGCATTGGACCGCGCGAAGTCGAAGTCAGAGTCCGGGACTTCAACCTTGGCTGCGCCACCCGAGCGCCCGCCACGCCCGCGACCGCGGCCATTTGATAGGCCCTGGCTTGCATTGACTCGCATCTCGTTGACTTTGCTCGTCAGGTTATCCATGGCATTGCCTCCGCTTTTCCCTAGTTGTGCCATTGCGATGGCTACGGCAGCTCTGGCTGCACTAGTAGCATCTTCGACGCTTATAGGCGGTGCAGCCGATGTCGATTTGGGGCCTGTAGGAGCAGTTTTGCCAATGTTGGGAAGTTGGAAGGGTTTGGCGCCTGATCCAGCAAGCGGGAGTGCTGGCGCAGGGCGATTGCTTCTCATGCTCTTAGCTGCCGGCGTTTCGGAATCGTTCTTCAGATTCGACGCGACAGCCTTGACTTCTTCTGGTGAAGGTTTAGTGTCAAGAGGTGGCTTAGGCGCATCGGTAGGCTGCCGAACGGCTTGAGCAAGAGGCTTTGCCTCTGTGGGTGCAGATGCTGGTGCCTTTGGCTGCTGCGTGTTGGGAGCTTGTTGAATATCAGCGCCAGGGCTTTGCGCCGGACCTCCGCGTTGAGGGCCCTCAGGTCCTGAAGGAGTCGCGGGGCCACCGGGCCCGCTGGGACGTCCCGGGCCGGGAGGGAACTGAGGGTTACTCCAAGGTCCAGGTGCTCCATGTGGAAATGCCTGACCAGGAGGATACCACCCAGGCGGGGGAGGGTAGGGTACTCCAGCGAAACCTGGGCCATGCATTTGGCTAGGACCGCTGCCACGGCCCCAGGAACCAGGAGGTGGGGGTCCGCCATAGAAGTTGTTGTGAGGGGGGTACGGAGGTTGAAACGCGGCTGGGCCATGAGGTCCATTTTGGTTGGCGGGCTGCCGACGAGGATCTCGTGTTCGAGCCTTCGGTTTTGATAGTCAGCTTATTGGTCCTCAAAGCAAGCTTGCAAGCACAAAGTCTGCAACAAAACAGGCAAAACAAATATTCCATGATCAGAAGGAAGGCAACGGAAATCTCGACATTATTTTTGCGCTTTTCCGCCGTGACAATAGATTTACATCCGCAATATTTCATCATGATGGAATAGAAGGTGATAATTTTAGACAAGATGCTGTAGCATGTAGGGATATGACTTACTCCAACAATGGCAGGATCATCGGGCATGGCAGGAGTTTTTGTCTCCTTGAGGCTGGGATGCTCTTCGATTCGCAAATCCTTCACATCGCTGCCCCGAAAGACAATGTACTCGTATACCTGGTCAGAGGGAGCTATCTCTTCTGCTGGCCTGCCTTTGCGCCCTTCTGTGCCAAAAGACCTGACATTTTCCAAGGATACCGTTGACTCATCCGAATTGATTTCATGGAGAGTGCCAACGTAGCTGAATTGCGAATTAGCCGACTACGCAATTAAGCCATTGAATGACTAAGGCGCATACCGGATATCGCTCTTGGAAATGAGAGAGATGCGAGAACTATGGGGCCTATGGTTAGAACACATGGGATTTGGATTTCATTAAATAATGTGGGTGGGTATCTCGAACCTACCCAAGAAATTCAGACATGGCGGCTGGAGGGCGAGGCCACTCTGAGCACGCAGCAAAGCTGGATAACAAATAAATGCGGTGGCAAGAGGAATTGCAATGGCCAGCAGTGCCAAAATGAAAGCAAGGAGGGGAACGGGCCACCGCCGACGAAGTAATGGAGCGGCGTGGTGGCGCGAAAGAGGCAGATGATGAGGAGGGGAGAAGGTGAGAGAGTTTGAGCAATGAAAGATTT
The DNA here is from genome assembly GCA_018360065.1 of Claviceps pazoutovae. NCBI lineage: Eukaryota > Fungi > Ascomycota > Sordariomycetes > Hypocreales > Clavicipitaceae > Claviceps > Claviceps pazoutovae. The sequence goes on from SRPO01000236.1 coordinate 7,292, forward strand.
GTGTGCTCGTCGAAGAGCTCCTTAATAAAGAGATGGAGCTCCTCCGCACCGTCCGCGTTCGGCTGCATGACGGGCTTTCCTCGGCTGTGGCCCCATATTCAGCTTCGAAGCGGGGGCTTGAAACCAGCCAATGAGATGCAGGATTCACGGTCGCCACTTTATAGTTACGCGCTCAAAAGCTTCGCCGCAAGTTCGCAACCCTTCGACCATTTGCGGCTCTGCTCATTTCATTACAACAACTCCCAAGGCAATACATATCATCAAGCGTGTGTGCAGAAAGCCACGAATCTACTCGCGCACGAAGCTATTTAACTCGACTTTTGGGTCCATGGTCACAACTTACAAGCACATTATTTATCGATCTAGTGCTCTTTGATCACTGATGTTCATGGACAGTTTGCGCCGCATCATGACGTGATGCAGAAGCACAAGACCTATAGAGAAAACTTTTCGTTATCCCAGCTCTATTGGTCACAAGAGAAAGCTATGTATGCCCGGTTCTATCTTAAGACACACCTCTGCTGTTCTTCAACCTCACTGCTTTACTGTTTATATATGTGTACGTATTACGAAGATACCTTGCCTGTCTTTACAACTGTCTTCAAACCCGAATAAAGAAAAGAAAAAGAAAAAGTCGAGTCAAACCCTCGCCAAATGCAAACCGGAACTCCAGGATAGTAAAGGCTCGTCAACTCAACTGAATTTGCTGAAGATGACTGCGATAATCAATAGCACCAGGACGGTAATGATGGAGATGGTAATTATTCGATTTGTGGCCATCCTGATACGACCATAGTCAGCCCCTTTATGATCCACGATTATAAGCTGAATATAGCCACATGCTGATGCCTTCCTTACCTGCGAGCCATACCCCTCAAGGTCTTGACGCTTCTGTCGACATAACCCTCGCTATTCAGAAGGGTGTTGTGCGTGTGCTGGATTCTGCTGCGCTGCACATTGAGGTCGGCCAGAGTGCTTGCTCCGATAGCTTCGGTTTCGTGTGCAAGCGCCTGGCTTGCTTTTAATCGCTGCGTGCTCCTATCGAGACGATCGGTGCCAGAAAGCAGCTGCTGTCGTTGCTCAAGATGTACGTCAGAGGAGCCAGCTGGCTCGTCGGTGTATCTGGTTCCGAAAAGGGCTGCACGGTCAGAGGCAAGACCCGCCAGCTTTCGACGCTGGGCGTCCACGTCGGCTTCGTAGTTGCGGAATCGTTGGTTCACCTTTGCGCGAGACGAAGTCGGGATGTTCTGTTTCTCCAGACGCATCGAGTCCAACTGCAGTGATAGAGGTCTAGATTAGCTTGGTTTGGCATTGCATTATCGCGAGGAGAAGGAAGAGGTACCAGCTCATCTGCTTCCTCCAAGGCTCTTTCAGCTTGCACGACGGCACTCTTGCGAGATTCTCCTGACATTTCCGGTATTTGGTCCAACTTCTGGGTAAGATCTGCCTGTACGAGCTTGAGTTCGGCCTCATAGGAGCTGAACAGCTCAGAGCCAGCCTCGGCATCGAGAGGATTCGACATGTTGGCGGATGGGTATGTAGCGACTCGGAGAACGTGGGACGCAATAGATTGAATGAAGCCGTGGAAGCCGCAAATTAGAGACGAGTTACGGACAGGCGCTGTTCAAGTACGGATGAGTTTCGTGGCTGTAATTATGTGATGTCGTCGGTCGCAAGTTGCAAGCCCGTGGGCCGTTGCCCGTTGCCCGTTGTCACTGCCACAGGCACAGCCCCTTGCCCCGGCTTGTCACCGCCCAGGAGCATCAGCCACAGCAGCATCACGTGAGTAATCTCCCCCGTATTGTTGGTCTGTGCGTCCTTGTTCCAGTCAAAACTGCGCTTCGTTGGCCCGCATCTCTTGAATTCTTCTTCTTTTCTTTCTTCAAAGAAAGTTGAATCACCCCGAGAATGAAGAAAACAGGCTGAGCGTCGTGATCTTTTCACAATGGCGTCTAGTTGTATTGACCGGGCAGATCGACGCAGATGGACTTTACATTTACATAAGTCCGTTTGCACGGCGCTTTTAAGAATTGGCGACTCGTACTACCGTCGACCGATCCCGTTGAGTGCTCGACATACATATCCATGCCGAAGAGGACGCTGAATGATGCCTGTGCCCAGACGGACGCACGTTTTAATAATAACCCTGCTTCGGAAAGATTTGAAGATAGTCTGGCATTGGTTCAATATGCTGCTGGTTGTGTTGGTCTCACAATGTGTTGAAATGTGTTGAAAACAGCCACAAACCCCAGTCGTTGCCACGGAGACAAGGAGGTCGATGTGAGCCAGACCTGGCGCCGTTTAAATCGACGCTTTGCGGGTAATGCTGGGCTTTGTCGGGCTTTGGGATCGCGACGTCATTGTCGCCTTGCTTATTACGGAGTAGACAACGCTATTATAAGCGCGACCGGCTGCTCAAAAGGGTCATGCGTACAACTTGTCCCAGAGCCGCACCCATCGTGGAATTGTACATTCTTTGACTACATACAAACTGCACAACCTTAGCATTTGTCCTTATCTTTGCGTCCGATCTGCCAATTGCCCGTTCGTCCGACTCCATTGCATCCTATTCATTGCGCTGGCCATGTCGACGCCGCAACACGTGTACGTAATGTCCTCTCAAGCACTTGTTGCGCCAAATCTCGGCGTACAAGCATCGTACAAATGCCTTGCGTCGAATCAGCAGCCATGTTGCGCCATGTCCTGTGCTTCCAATCGCTTTCATGTGACAGTGATGATGCCGCACGTCATCGCGGCCAAGTACCTAGTCGCCAGACTGAGTGCTGCTGGCTGGCCGAGCAAGCAGGTGGCTGAGCGCAGGACGTGGGAAAATACGATTTCTCACAAGTTTTGGCTTTGCCAGCTCCTCGTCGAGACAAAACCGCCCCGATGAGTCGCCAAGTTAACTCCCGGAATAGGAAAAAGGTAGCCATCGTCGGCAGCGGCTGCTCCGGCATAGCTGCTATATGGGCGTTGAATAGGACCTACCACGATGTGTACCTGTACGAAGCGGCGGATCGTCTCGGCGGCCATACAAACACTGTTCGATGGAACGCCGGCAAATACTCGACTGCGGTCGATACAGGATTCATTGTGCTTAACACAGCAACTTATCGTGAGTTTCCTGAAACAAGCCCTGAGCAAATCCACGAATTGACTCGGTCCCCTGTGCTCACCGAAGGCTCGCTACAGCAAACTTCATCAATTTCCTCAACAAGATCAATGTGGTGGCCGAACGGACGGAAATGACCTTTGGCGTCTCCAGAGACCAAGGTTTGTTCGAATGGGCAGGCAGCAACTTGGCCTCGATATTCTGCCAGAAGAGAAACATATTTTCGCTGCGCATGTGGCGGATGATCTTTGATATTATTAGGTTCAATCAATTTGCCCTCGACCTTCTTGTGAATGAGGAGGACGAGCAACCGATTAAGGAAACAGACAGTGTCTTGCAGGCTGCTGCTAGAGCGGAGACGATTGGCGAGTATTTGTCCCGCGAAGGCTACTCTGACGCCTTCCGCGATGACTATCTGCTACCCATGGCGGCTGCTGTGTGGAGTACGAGCCCCGACAAATGCGGTCTTGAGTTCCCCGTCTTGACATTGGTGCGGTTCTTGTGAGTAATCCCGGGGGGCGAGTGGCTTTGCCAATAGCTGGACTAACAATATCGATGTTTGTTCGTTTTTCACGCAGATGGAACCATCATCTGCTTTCCACGATTGCCGCTAGGCCAGACTGGCTGACCTTGCGGGATGGATCACAATCATATATCGATGCTGTGATGAAGGGATTCCCGCCGAATCACCTATTTCTCAAAACTCCCGTCACAAGCCTTCACAACGACGATAGTGGTCGGGTCGTATTGCAGTTCGAAGATGGAAAGTCGGATACTTTTGACCATGTCATTCTCGCCACTCATGGCGACGAGGCACTGTCCATCCTCGGCGCTTCTGCAACCCAACAGGAGCGCGACGTCCTGTCATGTTTCAAGACGTCGCAGAACGAGGCCGTATTACACTCGGATTTGACCCTGATGCCACGTAATCGAAAAGCCTGGTCCAGCTGGAACTACCTCACTCTGTCCTCACCTTCAAAGGCAAACATCGATCAAGTGTCCTTAACATACAACATGAACATATTGCAACACATTCCGAGAGACCCATTCGGCGACGTCCTCGTCACACTGAATCCCCTCCATCGGCCCAGCGCCGCTTTAACGAAAGCTAGATACTTCTATTCCCACCCTTTGTATACACCGGAAGCTATCCGCGCCCAAAAGTTCCTACCTCACATCCAAAATAAGCGTGGTATCAGCTATGCCGGTGCCTGGACAAGGTACGGCTTCCATGAAGATGGTTTCAGCAGCGGCTTGCACGTCGCCCAGAAACATTTGGGCGCAAAGCTCCCGTTCGAGTTCAAGGATTCCACGTATAGTCGTGGCAAGAAGCCCAAGCTTGGCCTGCTGGACCACTTGACTCGGTTGTTCATCCTTCTTGTCCAAGTATTTGTCATCCAGCTTCTCGAGTGGCTGTTTGGATACGGTGCGAAATCAAGGACCGTACCCATCGGTGTCAAATCTAGGCGAGAGCAGGATTGATCTATAGTCTTACTAGGCATGCACTATAGGCACTACCGGATGCAAGCATAACTGCCGATCTTTACACGTTTGTATCGTTGTCAATGAAGGATGCCACTTTGCGAATGAAGCTTTTCTCCCGCTCCTCGGATGCCCATACATTGGACAGAGAGGATTCGTTGGTCCGTTTCTTTTTGTTATTTACGTTTTTACTGCATATTTTCAACATCTCTGTGATGAGTGTAGGGTGTTTTACAGGCTGGAATGCCGTGTAGCATTTAGTACGCGGGCCGAGGCTCAGCGGCGCAGGCATATGTGCGTGTAGTAACATGTGGGAGATGGGGAGGGATTCCCAAAGTAAGATCATCTCTCCTATTCATAATCAAGACCGTTCGTTCTTTGGCAATTTTCTTGCTCCTGAACACAGTCCGCGCAGCTACCTACGCATGGTCTAGATGAGGTAGTGTGAGTGTTTACAGCTGTAAGTGGTTATCATCACACATTCACAGGATGAACTTTCATACGCTGTGAAAGAGAAGAGTTCCTTTAATACGCAACAGCCGGGTCACCCTGGCTTTCGTCCGTACACAGTGTGTACAATCGCGTAGCTGTGCACCTTGGGATTACGGACCGCCTTACGCAGATTCGTGAGCCACACGTGGTGTTCGTCTGCTGGCCTTTGGAGAACATTGTGCCAAACCATCTGGGTGTAACCTAATGATCAGAGATGAGAATTATTTCCTACTTCGTACAGGCATGGGAAAGAAGGGATGGAAGAATCAAGATGAATTACCTTGAAGGTCATTCTCCAAAGCTGCCACGGCAAACCGTCCAACTTCAGCCAGTTTAGGATCCTTTGCCCAGTGACCAATAGGAACCTGGTGAAGAGTAAATGCTCTCAGTGAACTCCCAGAAGTGACGGATGGCGGATGACAGCACATACTTTGTATCGAACAACCCTTTTGTCGACAAAGCCAGCCTCGTCAAATGCCTGCTGCTGCTCATCGACCCCCCCTCCCCCCCCTACCTGTACAGTGTAAGGTAGGGGGGGATGAAACTGAATCGCCCGCCAGTAACGCGAAGTGCTGTCTCGCAAAAGGTGAACTTAGGCAAAGTTTTGAGGGCATCATCTTCCGCCAAAACACCAGTACCAAAGCGTATCAGTGGAGAGCAGATCTGATCCGGAACATGAAGAACCATCTGCTCCGGTGAGTTTTTTTCCGGTTAACTTTTTCTGCTTCGAGCCATTCAAATACTCACGGGTATCTAAACTCGCATGTCTCCTGTTGCCAGCTGGAACTTGTTGTTGTTGTTGTTGTTGTTGTATTTAACGCCCGGGCATTGCATCTGCGAATGGCCGCGAAAATGCGTCTAGGGTACCTGTTATATCACATGATCGCTTCGCCTTTTCGCATTGCATTATATAGCCAGATTCTTCTTCAGTATGGCATATTAATGAATATGAAGTGCTTGCATGCTGGATCAACCGAGTGACATCAAATTCGAGAGACAGGTTCGTGGCTTGATAAATGATAAATGAAGTCAGAGTGTTTGCGTATTTGCCCGAAGGTAGGTACAAGCAAAGAGCCTCCCTCCACTTACGCGCTCTGCAGCAAACCAATTATCAGCAATAGAGCGTCAATTGCCAGCGCCTTGACTCGCGCCGAGTTTGCACTTGCACCATCCATCTGCTGCCGCCCACGCTGCAGAATAAAAAGGGCGGGATCTAGATGGCGCCCCCCCCTGCACAGTCATAGTCAGAGATTGAAATGCATGGAAAGGAGTGTAGCTGATGTGCACGCGATCCCTCGTTGCAACTTGCTGCTGCCGTTTCCAACAACGTGGGAAAGCACGATCCGCTTCCGAAGGGGGTCGCCTCCCCACGCACCTGGCGAGAGTGACCAGACGGCCAAGACGCCAAACTCTCGCCTAGTCTTCAAATTGGCCAGCGTGACGTGAAGCCAACAGACATACATTCTTAGATCCTATCTGCTTGACTCGTCCCGTCCTCCTCAGAGGTCTCTTTTGCACCTCCGCTCATATTACTACGTATTATCTTCATTGCATATTTATCGTCGACGCGAGCATCACCACCGTCGCGTTGACACCCATGACGTCCTGACCCGGAGGCGTGCCAAGGTGAAGCCATTCCTGCCATGGCTCACAGTAGTCACGGCACAGATGGCGCGCTGGATCGTATGCTTCGTTTTGGGTCAAAACAAAAGGGGGTTCCTGCAATCTTCATCCATGCCGGAGCTGGCTTTCACAGCCACCAAAACGAACATGTCCATCTCGAGGCCTGTGCCTCGTAGGTTCTGCTTGTCATATTGCTGTCCTTCGACCATGTCTCGAATCAAAAACTAACTGCTTTCATCCAGAGCTGCCGAGATGGGCATGAAGTTTTTGAAAGCGGGTGCTACTGCAACTGAGGCTGTCGAGGCCGCCTTGCGGATACTGGAAGACAAGGAAATTACGAATGCCGGATATGGTTCGAATCTGTCCATTGACGGGACAGTGGAATGTGATGCCACAATCGTCGACCATCTTGGTCGCAGTGGTGCCTGCGGCGCTGTGCCAAGTTTGTCAATTCTCCCAATGCCAAAATGCAAAGGGCTCACCAAGGCCTGCTAACACGTTTCTTTCAGATATTCGGAATCCAATATCTCTTGCTAAACTCATCTTGGACACGAGCAGCCAACCATTGAGTCTTCGGCGTGTTCCGCCCAATGCGTTGGTCGGTCAAGGCGCGCGAGTCTTCGCGGAAGAGCATGGCATGGTCACCTGCGCAAACGAGTATCTAGTTTCGAAGAACTCCCGGGACCGTTTTTTTCGATGGCAGGAAGATCTCTTGCGTGCAGAAGAGAAAATGCAGGATGTACGCGCAAGCTTAGCTTCTCAGGCCGCGCCGCCGCCGGCTGCTTGTGTACCTTGCCAGTACGATACCGCTCCGGCGGTTGATAGCCACGAACTATTTCCTCGGGATCATGCAGCTGCGATAGTAGCTGGAACATGGAACGAGGGACAACCTGATTCGCCCTATGCTGGCTCACCGCCAATGTCCCTCCATCCACGGACGGCATCTCCATTTGCGTCTGCATGCACATCTAGGTCCAAGTCTCCAAATCCGAATCAAAATCAATATTTGACTTCAAAAGGTGTGGCCGAAAACTGGAGAGTGTCTTCATCAAGTCGAGGAAAGCGGCGGGAAGGCTACGAGGACTACCACAACAAAGGCCAGAGCCTGCCGGAAACCAGTGCGAGGGAGGCCTCGAACCCCATCATTCAGACTGCTCCTACGTATCTTCCTGGAGATGGTGCGTCATCGCCAAAGAAGAGTAGCAGGGTCAGAAGGGACGGCGTGTCGAAGAAGCCTAGCCAAAATCCTCCCAACATCTCTGGCCTACAAGGCTCCAAGAGACCTCTTCACATCACAAGGCCCCAAACACTTGAAGCAGAAGGGCCATGGGCTAAGCGTCAAGGACTCCTCGCACGTAGAGACGACGACACAATCACGGACACTATTGGCGCTATTGCGATTGATGATCGTGGAAGGATTGCTGCTGGTTCCTCTTCTGGAGGCATAGGCATGAAGCATCGTGGTCGACTTGGTCCTGCCGCCTTGGTGGGAATTGGCACTGCGGTAGTGCCATGTGCAGATGACGATGAAGATGGAACCACTGTCGCTGCTGTAACGAGCGGCACCGGCGAGCACATGGCCACAACTATGGCATCTCAACGATGTGCCGAAAGAATCTACCAGGGAACCCGTCGTGTGCCTGGTGGGGGGGAAGTACGCGACGACGACGAGGATGCTGTTATGGAATCGTTCATCGCACAGGACTTCATGCGTCACCCAGGCGTCAAAGGGTGTAGCTCGCAAGGAGCCATCGGCGTCATGGTCGTGAAGAAAATTCGTACTGGGTACTATCTTTATTTTGCGCACAATACAGACTCTTTTGCCCTCGCATCCATGGGGGCGTTGGAGAGGGAGCCTCGTTGCACCATGTCTCGCCTTCCAGAGGGTGCTCAAATCGCCAAGGGTGGCCGCAAGATACGCATCTCCTGACAGGACATGGGGGTATTGGGGGATCTTCCCCGCCCATGAGCTGGCATGTGGAATGTGGCTGGCAACGCAAACGCAGCAGTTTGGGCCAGAAAATTGCCCGCTGGACCTTCCTTCTCTATGCTTCAACCTAAGTCCAATCACTCATAGTTACCGCACTTGTCCTAGACGAACAAATATCATTGCCTCTGAATACATACATGAATCAAGTTGCCGAATTGGCTGTCTTGTCCTAACTGTAGTTTTTAAAACCAAAATCTTTCACCCGCTTTTGACATGAATCATCACGATGACGTATATTTCCAATAACGCCTGTATGTCCACCGTTGACCTGTGAAAAAAACAAAAAGAAAGAAATAGCCTAAGCAGGCATTGCCACTCCTGACTGAGTGAATTGCATATGCCAGGCTCGATAGAGGATGGGGGGGCCAGGGGCCAGGGGTTGAAGGTCGAGATTGTTACCCTTTTGTGCCCAAGCCGTAATTCCCATCGCAACATAGGTGAAGACTATGAATTACCTGGGAGCCGCACAAGAATCCTAAAACGTTTATATCAAGAACGCACAGTGTAGTCCAAGCGCACAGTATCCTGTCCAGCGCAGCTAAGGTATAAACCCGATCATGGCCCCCCCTCACGGCCGTGGAGTCCCAGTCGCACTACCCGTATCCTCCCGCCCACTCCCCCCATTCGTCACCCTCTTCACCTTCTTCCGTCTCTTCCTCGACACAACCGCCGGTTTTGAGCCATAATTCCCCAGAGCCAGCTGCGTCCCACACGTTAAGCACTCCGCTTGAGGGGGCACTTCACAAAAGATACTAAGGCAGATAGAGCACACGAAGCCCATGTCCACGACTTTTCCGTGGCAGAAACAAGCGGCTCGGAAATCTATGGTATCGTGCGTGGGCGTGATGAAGGATTGTCGAGCTTCCGTGTCGGCAATGAGGCCGAACATGAGGTACGTGAGGAGGCCTTGTGGGTTGGAGGCCACGAGGAAGGTGCCGTTGGTGTTGAAGCATGCTTGTTGGAGGAAGGTAGCGTCTCCGCAGAGGGAGAGGGTATCGATGGCGACTTGGGCGTGGGAGGCTGCGAAGACGGCGTTCATGGTGGGTATGTATTGGGAGGGTTCGGAGTCGGAGACGGAGAGGACGAGGATGCGTGCTTTTATCGGTGGTGGGGGAGCGGTGGTGCTGCTCATGCGGGAGGCGAGGGGGTTGCTGTCGGAGGAGGATGAGCCGCCGAGAGCCTGGGAGGTTTTGTTGATGTGGCAGAGGGCTAGTGTTAAGGCACCGGAGAGTTGCGTTGTGGTGGACTCGAGGTCCTGTGGTGTTGTTTCGGCCATGAGGCGCTGTAGGGATGAGAGTATGGTGGTTTCGATTTGCGCGAATTGGGGGTACTTGTTTGCTGCTGAGGCTTGAGAGGGAGCATCCGCGGCGGTATCGTTGGCAGAGACATGATCAGCGGTAGAGGTCAGTTGGGGTTGGGTTTGAGGAGGTGTAGGATAGAGCCATACGGCGCGATTGACGTGGGCGGCTACAACGGCGACTTGATTGGCGTTGCTAAAGGCGAGGTGGGCGTTGACGAAGACGAGGATGTTCGCAATGGCTTTGGAGAGGGGCAGTTGGGCGTCTAGAGCAGCCCACGCACGCGGATTTGTGTCAATAATGATGGAGAGCAGAGAGGGCGTTTCCTCGGCGGCAGTGACCTCGTAGTGCTCGGAGACGTCGACGGCGTCCATGGTGGACGGCGCTGGGGTTGTCGTCGGATGTGGCCACGAGGCCAAGGACAGGGCTTGATTGGTCTTGCGTGGGTGAGTCGAGTTTTTTGCTAATTATAGTGATAGCATGAGGGGGAGGTATGCTATTCTTTGCTTCCTAGAGGCTAGTTCCTGGAGCAGGATGCCCTCTAGGCTTGGGATATGTATCCAGGCGTGGAAGCTGGGCGTGAGCTTCTTCGAGGTAGCATGTGCCAGAGCCCGCCTTCGCGCGTGTCGCAGCAGACTGGGATCGACCGGAAAAAGCCAGTGAAATGAAGACAGCTTTGAGGGGCTAAAGCAAAGCTTCCTAAGCTGCTCTGGGCGGAATCGCTGAGCTGGTCTTGCGTGGTCGCTTGCTTGAGAAGAGCATCCTGAGCAATGAATATCACGACTCCGAGAAGAGCAGATCGTCACTTATCTGGACGGGCTGTTAGCGTTGGCGGCGGAGCGCTCGGTAGCACGTGACTGAGGCTTGCGATCTGGAGACTGGCGCGGTACAATCTAAGTTTCATCGTCTTATCAGATCAGAGTCATCAGACAGAGAAGGGAACTGGCTTCTGGCCTTCTACAGGGGGCGGCGGGGCAGGCCGTTGACGGTTGGGCTAAGGACCAAGCCAAGCGACAAACCCAGCTTTTACTGTTTCATCATGGTTCGACAAGTCCGATTTCTTGGCCGGATTTCGGAGAGTGGCATCGCGTCCATCAATCCCATCAGTTCCATTCATACAACACAGCTCAACAAAAGACCTAATTCCATACTGATTTTCTTACCCTAGTGTTTGCGCTGTTGACACAAGCTTCGCGATTCGCGCCTGCAACATCAACGCTGCGTCACTCCGTCGTCTAGCATCTCCACGTCCGTCTTCCGGGCTCTGTACGAAGTAATACCTCATAAGGCGTAGCCAACCGGCCGTGGCAATCTCGCCATCATCAACAACAAAGATTGGTCATCCGACGCCCTCTCTCAACCCCTGTGTGTAACAGTGAAGCACGGGTCATTATGTCGGAAACGCTGCAAGGCGTAGCTCCGGCTGCCTCACTCGAGGACCAGACCCTTCTCGTGTTTGCCCGCTTGATGGAAGGCGGGCAGGAGGATAAGTCTACTTGCCGGGAGCTGGACGAGCTCACCAAGCTCTTGAACGATGACGCCGAAGCGCAGCAAAAGGACAAGTCGTACAAGTCGATATGTAGCGTCATTGACAGCGACTGCGTCGACACAGTCCTATGTTACCTGGATATGCGACAGCCCGACATTGTTCGCGGGCACGCGACCTTCACAACGTCTGCGTATCTGAAAGCTGCCGGCGACGAGGGATCACGAAATCTGTCGGCTTTCTTTTTCGAGCGCGTCCAGCGCGGTACCTACGACGACTATATCGTCGCCTTCTGCGTAGCGGCCGCCACGTTTCCGATTGTGCCGGACCTCACGGCCCAATTGTTCCTGAGCGAGGGCTTTCTGAGTACGCTCGGACATCTCATGCGGAGGGAATGGAAGAGTCGAAAGGTCGAAACGGCGTGCCTGGAGATGTTGAACGCGGCGTGCATGAACTCGTTATGTCGGGACGCCGTGCAAAAGTACTGCGTCGAGTGGCTGGAGGAAGTGGTTGATCAGGATCCCACGGGCGTGACAGCCGGGCCTCACCGGCTGCCGCAGGTGCAGGGCGAGGGCGGTTCTATTTCGATGAGGCGGCATTCAGAACAAGTTCAGCATTTGGCTGCCGTTATACTCGCCAAGCTCAAGGTGCGTTTTCTTCATTTGCCCTCTTGATGTGTGATCATGCATGCTTTATTTATGCATACATATATACGTATATGCGTGTACCCTGTGCGTGAAAGTAATCGATTGTTAACAAAGAAACTGACTTGTAGACTCAAGGCAGTTCCTTCTAGCGCATCGGAAACCGACCCCAACAAGGCGAGGATCGAGACAGCCAGCGCCAGCATTGAAGAGTTATCCGATCTGTTTACGAAAATGATATTACGACAAGACGAGCAGCATCAAAGCACCGACCCCCAACACTCTGTCGAAGGCCTTGCCTATGCTTCCATTCAACCCAAAATAAAAGAGAGCATCGCTGGCAACGGGCCACTGCTCAAAAAACTAGTCGAAACCCTGACCTCTGCCCAACCAAGATCACCCACGACCTACGGCGCGCTGAGTATTTTTGTCAACCTCACGCGCTATCGACCAGCGCTCACGGACGAACAGCAGAAGATGAGCCAGCTGAAAGCATACGCCGACGCCGCAGGAAAAATGGCCGGACCAGATATCCTAGATGACGATCAACATGTCGCAGAGCGCTGCCAAGCAGTCTTCAAAGCAGGCATCATCCCCGTATTGGTGACGCACAGCAAAAACGGATCCCCTGCCTCGCTCGGCCTCGTCATCTCCATCATCCACTCCATGGCCGTTACGAAATCACTCCGCGGGCCGCTCGCGCAGCAGGGCGCCGTCAAACTCCTCCTCGTCGGCTGGGCCTCTGTTCCCGAAACAGACACCGCCAACAAGCGAACTGCCGCACATGCACTGGCCCGCATCCTCATCAGCACGAATCCAGCACTCGTCTTTGGCGGCAATCGCTCGAATCCCATCAACGCCGCCATCCGTCCCCTAGTGTACATCCTGCCGCCCGATCCGGCCGCCGAGACGCGGGATCTTCTCCCCACGTTCGAGTCCCTCATGGCCTTGACCAACCTAGCTTCGATGGACGACGAAAGCACCCGCAGCAGTATGATCCGCCTCGCCTGGTCACACATTGAAGAACAGCTCCTCTCCTCCAACACCCTCGTCTCGAAAGCCGCCGCCGAACTAGTATGCAATCTGATGCAGTCCCCCGATGGAATCGCCCTCTACGCAGACGGTAGCCCCAAGGCCGGCGCACGCCTCCACATTCTCCTCGCGCTGGCCGACGCCGAAGACGAGGCCACGAGGAGCGCCGCAGGCGGAGCACTCGCCACCATCACGAGCTTCGAACCTGTGGTCCGGTATGTGACCCAGCGGCCACGCGCTGTGAAGGTCATTCTGGGCCTGTGCAACGACCCACATCCCGGGCTGAGACACCGCGGCGTCGTGATAATCTATAACCTCGTCATGGCGGAGGGCGAGGCTGGGCAGTTGGCCCGCGAGAAGGTCATAGCGGAGGAGGGCGTGGAGGCACTGAAGGAGTGTTTGAAGCAGAGCCGGCAGCCTGAGGTGGTGCAGATTGCGGCGGAGGCACTGAAGGGTATTCTTGTACAAGAGTAGACGTTTATTTTTGTTTTATTTTTTTTTGTTGCTGGGGATGCTGTCTCTTCTTGGGGTTTCTTCCTACTTCTCTATCTTTATATCCTTTTTCATCACCAATTTATTTATTCCTTTTTTTTCTCGTTAGACGTTGGAACACAGAAGGGCGCTTTATGTGTTTGTTGTCCCTATGAGCTCCTATATGGTGTGTGTTCTTTTTCTTGGCCGACTCAGTGTAGATAACGCGGCTGTGAATACAATACATACATACGAGTAACTGGATCAAATGACTGTGTTGTATAGCATTGGTGTGCTGATCTAGCGTTGGCTCGTTTATGTCCACGCATTCTTCAAAGTGAGGTCGAATACATACCTACTCAACAAATGCGTTCTCTTTAGCCAGCGTCCAGTCGGGTTGTCGGTGCTCTTGTTAACCTCTGAAGGCGTACCAGCTAATCCACGTCGGATCAATATGGCGGAGACTTCATAAGATTTCACGACACAAGGTATACTAGAACGCGGTGCACTGATTGGTGGTACTACCCGATGCCCGGTATCAGAAATCTCGCGCCTCGAAATTGGTAAGGTGAAGCGCGCTGCAGAAATGGTGAAAGTACGTGATATGTATTGAATGTCCGCGAGATGGTCTATTTGCAACGTAGCGCTTAAACCAAGTCATAGCACCTACACACACAATTATGCCAAGTAAATACGGCTTTATGGAATGAATCGCCAAAGCCCTTTAGTCCTTCACGACTTGTCCCCCTCATCATCACATCTATTCAAGATCGCCACCCCCTCCACATGCCCCGTCTGCGGGAAGAAATCAAATCCCACCAGACTCTCAAGTTCGTACCTTGCCCCCTCGCCCTCTCCCCGCACCAGAACACCCACATCGCGCGCCTGCGTATGCACATTACAGCTCACGTATAGTATGCGCCGGGGCCCGAATTTCCGCAATTGGCCGAGGAAGTCGGCATCGCAGCCCTTACGGGGTGGATCGAGGACCACGACGGTCTCGTCGGCAGAGTACTTGACTGATTTGAACAGCTGGTTGGCATCGGCGGCGAGGAACTCGCAGCGGTCGGGGCCGAGGCCGTTGAGGGAAGCGTTATGACGCGCCGAGACGATGGAGTCGGTGGCGATGTCTATGCCAGTGGAGTGCTGGAATATGGCGGAGAGGGTGATTGTGAAGAGGCCGGAGCCGGAATAGGCGTCGATGAGGTACTTGATCGGTGGTGTCGTTGCTGCAGGGGTGGCGGCGGCGGAGGAAGAGGATGATGGCAAGGGTGGCAGGATGTGGTCGCGGACGTAGGCTGTGAATTTGGGGAGGATAGAATTGTTGTTTTGGAAAAAGGAGCCGGCGGGGTTGGTGAAAATGAAGTTGTCAATGTATTCTGTTGTGGTGATCTTGGAGTCTGTCTCGCAGGACTTGATATCGACGAAGCCGTCACCCTCAGTGCGGACAGTGTAGGAGGGAAGCTGATCTTGCTGCGGAGGCTCTTCTTGCTGCTGCTGCTGCTGCTTGTGTCGAAGAGTGTTCTCGCGCAGGAGAATGGTCGCGCCGCGCTGGTAGTCGCCATACTCACGGCTCATGCGCTCCCTCTCGCGACCCATGCCTAGCCGCACAGCCGACGTCCCGATAGGGCAGTCCTCAATGTCGAGGACCTTGCGCTGGCCCTTCTTCATGAAGCCTATGTCGGGACAGCTCTCGAACGCCGTGCGCGGACGGCCCCTCCTGCTGGGTCTGAACCCGGGAGGCCCGTCAAAGTGCGGCGTCAGCTTGGTGCGATATCCATACTGCAGAGGGCTGCCGATGGTATCATGTACGCCGGGGACCAGCTCGGCGGGCAGGCCGGCGAAGTTGCGGTAGGCTCTTTCGACGATGCGCTTCTTGTGTCGCAGCTGCTCCTCGTAGCTGAGCATCTGGAACTGACAGCCGCCGCACGATGCGAAGTATTTGCACTGGATGCGGGCGTCGTCGCGTAGCTGAGAGGGTTTGACAATGGAGACAAAGTCGGCGGCGCTGTGGCCCTCGTGCGGCAGGTGACGGTACACCTTGATGCGGGCCACGTCGCCGGGCACTGTGAAGGGTACGACATAGACCCGATGGGAGCCAGGTTGCATGGCGAGGCCATCGCCAGTGGAGGACAGCTCGAGGACGTCGACTTCTATTTCCGTGCCCTGCTCGGGGAGAGGAGACGCGCTTTCGTCCGCGGATGGCGAGGCCCCGTCATCAGCAGTCGTGGTGATGCCCTTGGATGCCAACAGCGCTTCGATGTCGTGACGAAGTACATCTTCCGAAGATCCCTCCGTGATATTTTTTTCGCGCTTCGTTCGTTTTTGCTTCCACTTTCGTGGGCCCTGGTTGTCGTTGCCGTGGGAGTTGCGAGGACGCTTGGGGCCACGGCCATTTTGTGTCGGTTGACCCGAAGCCGGTGCTTGTGCCGCGCAAGCGGAAGCGGATGACAGAGAAGCAGACGCGGCGGCAGGCACACCTTGTGTCGAAGCCATCCTGAAGACAGGCCGCGAAAGCAGGAAATGTCGAGCAAGGCTGGACCAGGCTCTCATCTGCTGAAGAAGTGAGGAATGGATGGCGGGGTGAGAGCTGTAGAAGAGGGCGGCGCAGGCTAACAAGTGCTCAATTCGCTATGTAGAAGCTTTGGCGGCGATACTGGAACGTCGTATTACCTTCCTGCCTCTCGTTCGACCAGGTAACGACAACTAAAGGCCAGCAAAGGATCGTGTAGAGTCGTGTAGTGTTTAGGTACTCCGTGGTCCGCCGTGTACGGAGTACCTAGACAAAGGAAAAAAAAACGTTGCTGGCCGGTGGATCTGCTTATGTACCAGGTGCAGAAATACGCGCCATGCCATTGGCTAGCTGAGGACCCTCGGCTAGGTGCACGGATACCCGTGCCGCTTACCGGTTTGGGCACTAGTGCCTGCCGAGAGCTCTGCTTCCGCGGGGGTCCGGGGTTCCGCGACATATAATCCCCGACAATCCGGATATCTCGACTCTATTTCCATTACAACTTCTGCGAGTCTTGTGGCTGCCGCAGTTGACGAACCCCGGCATCATGACGAGTTGAGTAACAATTCCTACATCCAACCGTCGTGGCTATTACTGACGTGCTCCTCGCACAGGATTACTCGCCCATCCCATCGTCAAGCTCCTGCTGGCCACATCTCTCCATGGGGTCCTCTCCCACGCCCGGCCCGCTGCAGAAAAAGTCCTTGGCCCGTCAATCGAGGCAACCAGCGGTGCCATTGCCACCGAAAGCTTGGAATGTAGCACCATAGGGAAGGACCTGCTTGCCCGAGGGGTATGTTGGCTCTGGACCCGACTCCTTTACTGTTTCTCTTGACTTCGTCGACGTGATCTTGGTCGCTAAACATGCGGCGCGCGCATATAGGGAAACGCCGCAGATGCCCTGGTTGGCGCAACGTTCTGCGTGGGCGTTATAGGCATGTACCACTCTGGTATCGGTGGAGGCGGCTTTGCTTTGGTCCGCGACGCCAACGGCAGCTACGAGGCCATTGACTTTCGAGAGGCGGCCGGGGAGGCGGCGTCTGAAGACATGTTCCAGGGCAACGTGGTCGGCAGCGTCTACGGCGGTTTGGCCGTCGGCGTACCAAGCGAGGTGCGCGGATTGGAATATATACATAAAAAATACGGGGTACGTTCAGCACGTGTTCTCAGTCATTGTTGTTTCAACGACTCATGGTTTCTTGGGGGTTTGCTTCCTTTCGGGGATCTTAGGCATTACCTTGGAAGACCGTCATGCAAGGAGCCATCCGTGTCGCCAGAGATGGCTTTAGAGGTATGTGGACATGAGAAGAATGGATCAGAGGTGTACCTTGATCGCAAGGACCTGCATCTTTCGCGGTGACTAATTGAGTTTGCCTTGGACTATAGTCTCTGAGGATCTTATCCGATACATCAACTACACGGTCAGGGGCCAGCCCAGGAATTTCCTAGTTGAGGACTCGAATTGGGCACAAGACTTTGCTCCAAAAGGTGCGTCCCTGTTGTCACTGTCTCTGTTTTCGACTTTGCCTCTTTCGTCTTTTGTATGGCGTCGCTGTAGTGAACTTCTGGTTCGACAAAACACAACGAATACTCTAGACTGACAGAAACACATAAACAGGACGCCTCGTACAAGTCGGCGAGACCATGACCCGAAAGCGTTACGCCGAGTATGTTGCGATACAGTGCTTCAACCCAAGCATAGGTTGCGCCTGACATTTGTTGAAGCATCCAAGATGCCCCGTGACTGACGCAATGTGTATCTCGCAGCACTCTTGAAACGATTGCCAACCATGGCGCAGATGTCTTTTACGCCGGAAAACTAGGTACGCATTTCTGCCAATAGCAAGATCTCTCTCATTTCTTCCCCTGTTCACAAAATCGCGGGCTGACCTCTTCGGATGCGATCCCCCCAGCCGCCACCATGGTCAAGTACATCCAGGACTACAATGGTACTCTCACAGCCTCCGACTTTGCTTCCTATAAAGTCCTCACCCGCCCCGTCAAGAACACCACCTATCGCGGCATACATATCTATACCATGGGCGCCCCCGCCAGTGGCCCCATCGCCCTCAACTTTCTCAAGACCATGGAGCAGTATCACAACGATACGTTCGACGACGAGGCTCTCACGACGCACCGCCTCACCGAGGCAATGCGCTTTGCTTATGGCGCGCGCGCCTCGCTCGGGGACCCTGACTTCGTAAAGGATACCGAAGCCCTCGAGACGCGGTTGCTGGATACGGCATATGCGCGGCACACGAGGGATCGGATCTCAGATTCTCACACATTGCCGGTGCGGGAGTACAATCCAGAGGGATTGGCCCTGCCGAGCAGCCACGGGACGTCGCATCTTGTGACGGCGGATGCATCGGGCATGGCTACGTCGCTTACCACGACGGTGAATCTGTTGTTTGGGGCGCAGATCATGGAGCCGGGATCGGGCATCATTCTGTGAGTTGCCCCCTCTCTTCCCGTCAAAGGATAGACAGTTCAGTTCTCTCTTCTATCTCTTTATATACTATCCCGCTCCTTCCATCATATGTAGATATAATTCAACTAACGCTCCTCAAGAAACAACGAAATGAACGACTTCTCCATCCCCGATACTCCCAACCAGTTCGGCTTTCCCCCCGCCCCCGCCAACTTCATCCGCCCGTTCAAACGCCCCCTCTCCTCCATCACCCCCATCATTGCCGCCCTCCCGAGCGGGGACCTCTACGCTACCATCGGCGCAGCAGGCGGCTCCCGCATCATTTCCTCCACGGCCCTCTCCCTCTGGCATATCCTTGAGCAAGGTAAGACCCTGCGCGAGGCTCTCACCCAGCCCCGGCTGCATGACCAGCTCATGCCAAACATGGTGCTTCTGGAGGAAGACGGGTTTGATAAGGATATTGTGTCGGGGCTGAAAAAGAGAGGGCATGTCGTTACGTGGGTAGCGAAGGGGCTGAGTGCTGTGCATGGGATAATCAGGCAGGCGGGCGGGCAGTTTGAGGCGGTGGGGGAGCCGAGGCAGGGTAATAGTGCGGGATTGACGATATGATCTTTTAATGTGTGTTGGCTGAGCTGAGTATGTATAAAAGAGTAATCATGTCATGTCAAGATAATGATAAAAGGGGTCAGAAGATTAAGGAGGGGAGAGGAGAGGAGTATTTAGATGATGTGTAGTATCTAGGGCACAGCAAATATAATAGGTTATAGGCTCTTATCTAGAAGAGAAGACTAGGTAGCCAAATGCGAAGAAGCTAACAATGTGCATGGAGATACCATGCCGTGTCGTGTCGAGGAGATGTTTCTCTCAGCTTTGTACGTCACCTTTAAACTATAACCTGCTAATGAGCAACCAGCCACATTGGGTGTTCCTTCAGATACTCGACCTCTTATTTGTCTTGATCAATAGCGGTAGATAAAAAGTACATGTGAAGGCGGCAAAAGAAAATCAACAAGAGAGTAGCTAAAACGGAAAATGAGAAATAAGAAAGATGATGAAGTGGCGGGGTATCTTTAGATTCTATGAACGTGTGCTTACAAAGCAAAAGGAAAAGACTACGTCATCTCATCTATCTCTATTTTCTTCTCAGAGCAACCAGACGACCCGTCTCTGCAACCCACTTCTTGACGAATTCTTCTTCGGTAAATCTCGTCGCAGACTGGCGAGCGCGTCTACGCATGGCCAGTGGATTGGCATCTGAGAGGGCCTTTTCAAAGCCCTCGGCAAATTCTGCTTCGGTACTGGCGTGGTAACCTGAGTGACAAACGTTAGCTCCCTTTTCTGCTTTGCTTTCCATGTCATATGTCGTGTTGGGGTCACGTCACGTACCGGTTGGCTGTCCGTCCACATCAACGACGATGTCGAGCTTTGGGCCACCGCTGTTGTGCACAACGGAGATGAGCCCGGCGGCTTGGTACTCAACGACACCAATGCCAAAGTGCTCGTTCCACATGCCGTTTACACCTACAGACGCCTTCCTGAGCCATTCTAGAATCTCAGGCCATGATGCGTCGAGGTGGAACTCTACTCTGTCCTTGATGCCAAGCTCATTCACGAGCAGTCTGAGCTGGTACACCTTCTTCGAGTCCTGGTCATCCCGGACACTGCCGATAAGAACAAGCCGGGCCTTGAGCGCGGCCTTGCTCTTTGTCTTTACAAAGCGGGAAAAAGCCTGCAAAATCAACTGGTGGTTCTTCTCTGGCCGAAACTGCGCAATGCACACAATGACCTGATCCCGCCTCGTCTCGCTCGCATCGGATACCTCGACTTCCTGTTCAAGTTCACGCACCGCCACCGGGGGGTACACAACAGCAATAGGGTTGTTGCGATCCTTGTGGAGTCTGTTTGGTCCCCAAATACTCTTGATATGTGCCTGGGTCCAGCTCGAATTGGTCATGACCACGTCAATGGATGACCCAACCCATGCATAAAGCTTGGAAAAGAGTTGCCAGTATGTTCTTTTCACGAACCCGCGAGTTCCCGTGCCCTGACCAGCGTTCACACCCTGGGCGCCTACCGCGGAGGTGGGGTCCAGCGATTCGAGCATATCGGTTGAGATCGTCGGATAGTGCACGTAAGCACCTGTCGGTACTCTGGAAAACAAGATTTTGCAAAGCCCCAATGCGAAAGCGTAGCCCATCGTGTCGATGAAAATGTCGGGAACTAGTAGAGAAAAGGCATCCCACGCCAGAACCATGGATCCAAGAGACTGCCCCAGTAATGTGAATCGCGGCCAGCTTGAGGGAAGGACCCAATGACGTTTCGAGAGATAAAGGAACTGAACGGTCGGAGGATGTAGACGAATATTGAACCTGCTCTGTAATAATCGTGAGCTTCTTCTCTATCTCTCTTGCGAAGAGTTTTATCTAACAGAGGGAAACCAGGGCGGAAGGCCGGTGTTTCTTGACTCACTTTGACACGTTGAAGAATGGCCTGCTTGTTCACATCATGATCGCCAGTATAAACCACGCACTTGGCTTTTGGCCACTGGTCCTGAGTAGCGCGGATTGCAGCCCATAGCACGCGTTCTCCGCCACCTCCAGCGTTGCTGCGATAGCATGATTCTTAGTGACATCGTTCTCAGACAAACCATAAGTAGATATGCGTGAGCTTGCTTACCAAAAGGGATGGAAGAATCCAACGATCCCGTCCCAGTCCTTGTCTCTAGGCGAGTCCAGCTTCGTCTCTCCACCCATGACGTTCCCGTCGCCACTTGAGCTTGTTTTGGAGCTAGCATCTTCTTTCGAGTATTTCTCATCATCTTCGTTCATAAGGGCGATGAGCTGAGCTCGTCGGCCCTCGGTCTTCTTCTGCAGGATAAAGCCCAGGAGCCTCCCAAATCGACCGACGACAAAGGGCACTAGGAGAGGGAGGAGCAGTGGCGTCGATGCCACAAGAAGCATTGCCATGGAAAGTGCTCCGGGTTCCAGACCAAGATAAGTCGACTTGCCGCCGACTGGCATCGACGAGGTTTCGGCCATGGCTGACGCAGGTGTTCGGCGATGCTGGCAACCTGGATTGTACGGCGGAGGCGAATTGCGGCTGCTGCTTTGTTAACAGAGTGGCGGGTGGTTCGATTCAAAGAATGAGAGCGGGCATTTGCCGGAGATCGTTCAGACGACGTGGCATTGCTGGCTGGGGCCAACGAGAGGATATGCGAAAGAGAGAGACGGAAGCAGTCAGGTGAGTGAATATGAGGACTTGATTCCCGCTGCCAAGCTTCCTCGTGTCAAACGGGAAGACAGGGACATGTATGATGTGAGAAGAGATGTTCAGATTGAACTTTTGAAGCCCCCTCGTGCCGCACGTGGTCCACTTTTGCATGGGTACTCGCCCGAGAGTCACGGGCAGGGGCGCTGCGCCGCGCAAAGGGGCTTTGCCGCTTTGCTTCATCTGACTTTAACCTGATCAAGCCGTGCCAGGGCACCTAATCCCGATCACTTACACGGCGCAACTTATGTACGGAGAACGATATGTACAGAGGACTCAGGAGGCTTTGGACTTCCAAACGCCAGATCGTCGACCTCGGTCTTATCGCGTGGAGCCGAGGATGAATAATATTGGATGGCCCGCGGTTTGACCAAGATGCCCCCAGGTTCCTTAATCGAAAGATGTACGATTCTGTGGACCAATTGAAGCAGCTGATACGATATATTGGAGTCATGACGAGATTCGGATACTGTCTGTTCCAGTATAAACAAACGTTCTCAGAACTTAGAAGCTTCACGTGGCGCTCGCATGTTGCAACATGTCACTGGATATCTTCGCAGCTCCACTTCCTTGGCAAAACGCAGTGGAGCAGGCCCCAGCCAGCTTTCAACTTTCAAGACGTCACCGAGAATGAAGTTTCTCTCATTCTTGCGCCGGCGCAGGTGAACAGATAGGTATGCTTGGACGAGTAAGTAAATAACTATGGACTGACAGAAGCGCAAATACCCCGACAGAGCCTCTCTTTGCGCAATCCTGGAAACTTCGAAATCTTGGGAGCTCAGAGAAAGATGCCTACCTAGGTACCTACCTAAACTTCCACCCCTGAAATGCTGCTGCGCGTCCAAGCTTGACGACGCATCATCGAGGCAACCTTAGTGCGCCGATGACGCATGAGCTGCATCTCTCTCATTGTCCCACTAGCAATCATGCTTTGCTCTTGTTGGACACGCAAAATTCCCTGTCGGCCATGGCAGGCTGCCTTCCTAGCCATGATAAAGCCATGTTTATAAAATGTATGGCCGCCGCACGAATTTCCTCTCCCTGGCAAGAAGCCACAGCCTCTGAAAAGTCTGAAAAGCCAGTCGACTTTCTTTTTTCTTCTTTGTCGCTCTGTAGTAGCAGCAAGAAGCTCCAAAATGAAGTCAATCGCGTTGGTCGCAGTCTGGGCTGCCATTGGTGGCGCCAGAGCCATGCAGTTCCAGACGCCTCTCTACTCGTCTTATGCTTTCAACCCCCTGGAGCATCTCGCAGGTATCACGCCCTACTTTGAGCCCGCCGATCCTCCGCGAGATCCAAAACCACCGCAGGGCTGCTCGGTCACCAGGGCGGCGTATCTGGTGCGGCATGCGGCGATCAATGCAAACGACTTTGACTACGAGTCGTACCTGGAGCCCTTTCTTCACAAGCTCGGCAATTCGAGCTTGGACTGGTCCAAGATTCCTCAGCTTTCTTTCTTGACGACCTGGGAGCCTCCCTCGCTCGCGGAGCAGGAGTTATTGACACGGACGGGCAAGGTTGAGGCCGCGCAGCTCGGACTGTCTATCTCGTATCGCTACCCGAAACTGAGGTTGCCGCAGAGGGTATGGACCTCGACAGCCGAGCGCACCGTCATGAGCGCGAATAACCTCGTCCGGGGGCTTGAGATCGATGAGAGAACCATTAATGTCGTCGAGATTCCTGAAGGAAAGGAGGAAGGTGCCGACAGCTTGACGCCGTACAAGAGCTGCAAGGGCTATTCAGCGTCCGCGGGTTCCAAGCAGCAAAAACAGTATGTGAAGGCCTACACTGCGCCCATCATCGCCCGTCTCGAAACTCTGGCGCCGGGCTTCAACTTTACGCTCAGCGATGTGGTGGCCATGCAGGCCATGTGCGGCTACGACACCGTGATCCGTGGTTCATCGCCCTTTTGTTCGACCAACCTCTTCTCGCCCGATGAGTGGCTGCAATTCGAGTATGGCCAGGACATCCAGTACCACTACAACACCGGCTACGGTAGTCCGTACTCGGGCGCAATCGGGTTCCCATGGCTCAACGCGACAATGGGTCTCCTGTCTGCTGATACAGCAGCTCAGGACCTGTACATCTCCTTCACGCATCGCGAGCTTCCCCCCACGGTGCTCGTCGCTATGGGCATTTTCAACAACAGCCAGTTTTCCAACGGCGACAATGTCAACGACACAATGCCCCTCGATCAGATCAATTACAACCGCGCCTGGGTCTCGAGTCGCATCCTCCCGTTTCTGGCCA
This sequence comes from Claviceps pazoutovae, assembly GCA_018360065.1. Classification (NCBI taxonomy): domain Eukaryota; kingdom Fungi; phylum Ascomycota; class Sordariomycetes; order Hypocreales; family Clavicipitaceae; genus Claviceps; species Claviceps pazoutovae. The sequence continues at coordinate 31,379 of SRPO01000236.1, forward strand.
ACGTTGCCATTGAGCGCATGAATTGTACGTCCAACTATGGCGTCGCTGCCACTCAGGCTCAGGCTAGGAATGGCAGCGATGCCACTTCATCCGATGTGGCCACGTATTACCGGGTGCTTCTCAACCAGAGCCCCCAAGTCTTGCCTGGCTGCTTCGACGGTCCAGGCCAGAGCTGCTCGGCCGATGGCATGCGCGAGTTCTTGCGCAACCGGGGAGACGTTTTTGGCGCTTATTCTTCTATCTGCGGAAATACGTATACGAACTCGACTGATTCGGTCTCCTTTTATACCAACTCGAATAATGGGACTACTGTGAGCAAGAAGAGAAGGCGCTCTTTGATAGAGTAGGGGAGTGAGATATCGTTGAGGCGGAAGAACCTAATTTTAGATGATTCATCCATGCTGAGGACTTCATAGATCCATGAGCATGCCTTTCATAATGTAGACTATGCTGTTAGATGTACTTGCACTTATATAAGCATGTGCATGTATGTTTGTGTATAGGTATTAACGAATTATAGAGCGCGAAGACGGGTCAATGCATTCATTTGCAGTACCTAATCTGCCAGTCTGCCATGACCTTTTGCACAGTATGACTGAATCTCGTTGCTCTCTGCGATGCCATACTTCAAAGCAACTCACTCTTCATCTTTCTGCTTTGGAGCCTCTTGAGCAGTGTGTCAGTGGTGAACATGTACAAGCTAGGCTATGTTGGGCATCGATAAATTCCAAATTATCTTCCCTTTGGCCTCATTGCCTCTCGTAATCTCGTTCTCTTCAAGTTGTACGTATGTGCCTATATATGTACATACATAGCATGATCGCCCCCTGTCAACATGTACTCCGTACATAGGTACATAGGTACATACATGAGCTAAAGCCCCAGGCACGCGTGTGGGTGGGTCCTGGACTCCCACACCCCTGCGCGTTCGCTTCATTGTGTGACCTCAACCTCTCGACTAAGGTACAAATCTTCTCACGATCCCGCAACTTTTGCTTCCCGGTAAACCTCATTGAAAAGAGAACATCCCAAGACCACTCTCGATCGCGACATTCAGAATCCCGCATCCCGTCTGTTCCGCATTTAATGACCCGCCATGCCACTGGCCCATAGATCCGCGTCCCGAATCGTATCCCTCGCAAGAACACGCCCTCACCTCCTACCCTCACTCTCGACGCCATCCACACAACGACATATTCACCTCGAAGGCTTCGGCGACCTCGTGACCTCGACAGCGAACGCCATCTCTAGCATACACTCCAGCGCCGGAATTCCGTGGTGGGCCACCATACCACTCGTCGGCGTGGCCATCAACGTCGTATGGAGGTACCCAGCAATGCGCTACGCGTGTTACGTGCAAAACAAGCAAGTCGAGTTGGAACCCCTCGTCACGGCTTGGAGAAATCGACACGAGCAAAATGCTATATTGTTCCATAAGCCTCCTGAGGTAGACCCTGAAGAACCCGGACGCGGGCACTGGAAGGATATTGAAGAGCGGTCAAAATTGATCTGGACTCGCGACACCGCCAGGATATTGAGACTGACCCGGAAGTCACGGCGCAGAATCTACAAGAACTTCGGTGCGCAGGGATGGAAAAAGCTGCCTACGTTCCTGAGCGCTGTGCCCTTGATTGTTGTGTCGGAGGCGCTGCGCCGGCTGTGCGGCGCGCCGATAACGTGGATCAGCCATTGGAGTGGTCTGGCGAGCACAGATGCTCAACCGGGGGCACTCTTGGATACAAGTGGGTTGTTTGACCAGACTCTCGAGCAGGGAGGGTGTCTCTGGTTCGTGGACCTCACGGCCATGGATCCTTACTATATTCTTCCGGCGATTTGCTCGGCCATGTTGGCAAAAAGCGCCTGGGGCCGGTTCTCTAGGGCTCAAATTATGGAGCTTCTTGGTCGAGGTCACAAGAAGGGTGGCATGTTTACTGGCCACTTTTCTCCAATGAGTAGGGGCTTCATGCGTGCATCGCTGGTGATACCGATGCTCCCCTTGTTGGCTGCCGATCTGCCGAGTGCCATCTTCTTGTACTGGGTCACGTCGCTTTCTCTCAATGTTGTGAATGATAATTTGCTGCGGAAGAGTCTGCCGGCGCGACCATCGAAGTTAACGCTATCACGAGCTCGTATTAACGACTTCGTATTTCTCAAATGTCCGAAGAATTAGGTTGCTGTGGCCGGGCTGGAGGGAGAATTACAGAAAGACGCCCAATGAGCGCCAAACCTGTATATTAGTCATATGCAGTTTTTGTAATCTAGAGTAGACAGAAGAGTCGAGTATCAGAAAGGCCACTTCTCTAGTCGCACGCGCAAATGTCATGAGGCTGTGTATAAGATAGGAGAATGGAACTAAAAGAAACAGAAGCCTCCCCCCTGACCCCAAAGAAAAAGGAATTCCCCACGAGAAAGAGAGATAGAAAGCAAGCCAGAAAACCACCAGTCGCGCCAACTCCAATAACAGGACGGACGACCACAGATAACAAGTGGCAAAACCAGAAATCTGCAGCAAGCTGAAGCCACCACCCGATACTTGAACACATGCATCGCCCGTCCCGACATCAACCGAGAACAATGGCCAAAATCACAATAGTTAGAATAATACCCATTATCAGCAACAGACAGCAGCTCTTGTTACGCGCCGCCTTCTGATACCGAGCCGCCTGCCTCGTTTCCCTATCAGCCTGCATGGTGTGCTCGTGCGTTCGGTCTACATTATCCGCCAGAGTCATGATGCCAGCATCCTGCTCTGCCACAATATGCGCAACCTGAGTGAAGAGCACATTCAGATCTCCAACACCCTGTTCGATATTGCGAATCTCCTCTTCGCGCTCAATAATGAGGCTTTCTTGGAAATCCACTTCGTCTTGTGGCGCTAGCTGCTGCTGCTCCTGGAGAAGAAGCTGGCTCTGCTGGTCCTGATCCTGATAGATGCCGCCACCACTGCCACCTTGGCCGTGGGAATCGGATCCGTGCGCGGCTCGGGCGGCGCTGACAGAGGCCTTTTCCTTGTCAAGCGCCCGTCGCTGGAGATTTTGGAATTCTTGCAGTGCAGTCTGAAAGTCGCTTGATACCTTCGTTTGTTCGTATTTTTGCTGCTTCTATAATTTTTGGAAACTCAAGATATCAGCATCTTTGTTCTTCTGTCATTCTCTTTCACCGTTTGTTCGGCCTCTAGCCATATTTATTTCGGGTAAAGGTGGAGGGCAAGAGGAGAGGTGTAGCCAGCATAAAACATACCGTCAAATCATCCCACGTCTGTAATCGCTTCACGCCTTCTCCAATTCCCCTGCACAACTCGCGTGTCGATTCCAGGCCCTTGTTTACTCGCTCGCGTAGGCGGGGGTTGTCCTTTTTGGTCCCCAGAGAGTTGATGTCCTTGGAAAGATCGCGGTTGCTGACCAGAAGCTTCTGCAGTTTGTTCTTAAGGTCATATTGGAGGGTCTGGAAGTCGGGATCGTCGCTGTAATTCCCTTGACGGCCAGACTCGAGATTTGAGAGTTGATCGTACGACATGCTGGCGGTTTGCGGTGTGAGATGGAGCGATTCGGTGCGCGAACAATGAGTATCGTCAATGGAACATAAGACGCAAATCCAAGCTTGTTGCGCTGTCGCGGTTGCTGGCGTGGCAAGTTCCAAGTCGGAAGCGCGGTCCCGCGGATGTGACGAAACAGTCTGAAGCAACCGCAGTCTATCCTATCCTAGCGTCACTCGTTCACGGCGGATTGCACTGTGGCCCGCCGCCCGAGGGTGGCTGCTGGGTGACGCTGAGTGACGCTGGGAGTGTGTCCATACTATCCGCCACCACGTGATTGGCACAGGCGATGGCTTCCCGCTTGCTGGGGGCCAACCGTCTCCGTTTTGATCTGGGATCCTGATCTGGCTTTTGATCTGGTACTTTTTTTGGACTGAACAATATCTGGTCCGCAGCCAAAACACCAACCAGCTTTTCTCCGCCCAAGGCAATGCGTATGCGCCATCATCATGGCCGGCGCTCCAGTGCGAAGGGCTTCCTACAAGGACACCTTGCAGCCCGCTCTGCATAGGCGTTTCTCATCCACTGCCATCCTGTTGCTGGCTGTTTCCTATGTGGAAGCTCTCCTCCTGGCCGACTGGAGCTCATGTTGGTTCACCACTCCGCAGCAACAAAGTCTCCTCGCCCGCGCCTCATCTTCGCTGTTACTGACATGACATTTTTCTTCTTCATCTCTGGTAGATTTCTGGGCATGGCTTCCTTTTGGGCTCACAGGCTTTCGAGCGCTCCTCATATTCGCGTGCGGGTTATCGATTCTCATCCTTCGTATCGCGCATTACCATGTCGGCCTGAAAACCACCGAATCCGGCCTGCAAACCCTTGGCTCCTCTCTGCTCAATCTCTCGACATATGAGACCGGCTTCTGGTACGGCATCTCGAGCTTACTCTTCTGTCCCATCTTTCTCTTTTCCATGTCCGAATCTGCCAACTTGAGTTGGGTCACCCACTCCAGTGGCGATCGACCTCGACTAAACGAACGGCCGCTCTTCTTGGCCTGCTACCTCGGCGTTTGCGCTCTTCTGCAAACCATCAACCATTATCGGGTGGATATCGACCGCTTAGACTTTGGCGTCTCGAGGCGCAGCTCGATTGCTCAGTCAAAGGGTCTGAGTTTCCTGCCGCTGCCCTTTCAGACCGTCCTCTTGAAACTCCCTACCGTGTTGGGACAGTGCGCGCGGCAGGCCCTGTCAGCCGCACTTGTGTGTCTGATACTGTACTATGCCGTCTTTCGTTCGTTCGCCTGGAGCTGGGCTTTGCTCTTTTTACGACCCTTTAATGAACTCCCCAAAACGGCCGCCCTCCCGTCATTCTTTCCCACCGACCTCTTTCTTTTGGTGCGTTGCCTTTACGCTGGCACGTTGATGAACTTTGTTTGGTCGTCGGGCAACACTGCATTCTCTGTCTTCATGGTTAAAGAGCCGCTTAAACACGGCATTCCTTTGACGTCTGAAGCCAAGGACCCCAACGGTAGCCTGGTGAATGGACTCAAGAGCAAGAAATTGTCAATTCAGGTGAGTCGAGATTGCCGACAACTTTCCCCGCCTTCTAAATTATTGTGGTATAGCAACGAAACCACTGACCTCTTTCCATGATCAGTCGTTCGCTCTCTGGGAACTGTCCCTCATCGCACAATATTCCGAAGCTCGGCGTCAAGCTATTTATTGTGACATTGATCGCAAGGATGGTTCGACATGGTCACAAATTTATAACACATGTATGGATCTCCTGAAGCAAATCGAGAATCGTGTCGACGAATACAGAAACCCCCCGCCTGCAGTAGCCGCGGCACAGTCCGCGCAACTTATTCAGCAGAAACATCGTGTATCGGCTCCTCTCCGACGGGATGCCGTCTTGAACCCAACCGAACAAAGTACTGGGCTTCTTAGTGGAGTTGAAAGAGCTCTGGACCATATTGCGAGAGCGCCCGGGGCAACTCCCGTTTCCGATCTCAGTCCCTTCGCCAAGAAGACGTGGCGGGGCACCAAGGACAGAATACTCTCCAAAGAGCAGCAAGAGGCCTTGTCTCCTGAGCACCTGCGCAGCGAGATTGAGAACTGGACAACGACACTCATGAAGATTGGGTTCATCAGCAGCCTTTTTTGCCATGACTATCGCACACGTCTGGCCGCCGTGGTCATGGGGAAGCCCCACGCAGAGGCTGAACTGTACATACATGCCGCACAAGCTCTCTGCCATTTGGCCGTGCACAGTCTTGCAGAAGACCAATTCGGCAATGTCCACAGAGACGTTCCGACCATTATTCGCACATTAACATCCGTCATACAGAAAGTGGAGGACCTCAAGCAGACGTTCCCGGTCCATTGGACCGATCCATCTGGGTGCAGGGACTCTCCAGAAGTGGATCAGGTCTTGGATGCTTTGCGATCCGGGCTCGAACAGATTATTGCCAAGTTTGAGCCGTTTAGGCACGATTTGCACCTCTCTCTGGGCGACATGCGCATGGCTAAGGAGGCCTTGGTGAAGCCCAAACAGGAGGAGCCGATAGTCGAGAAGAAGGAGGCGATGCCAAAGTCTAGGGCTGTTGAGGCAAAAAAGCCACAGCTCTCGAGAATGCAGCATAGGGGTTCGAGAAGGCCTGAGATGGAGCAGGTAAGGTAGGGGATGGTAGGGTTGAAAGCTGAACCGCGATGCATTGGGACATACGAGGCCGCGATGGTTCGACGGTGCAAAGCCTGCGCGCGCGGAGACGGCGCAACTATGTGAAGTAGATGAAACATGGACTTCATTAGATTATGACAATGACTTGTGGTCTCATAGGCTGGTGTCTACATGCTTTATCAGTATCTGTTCTTTTCTTACTCCCTAAACTCTTGCCCCGTGCCTGTTGCGAGTCGCGACATTGTACGCCTGGCCTGCTACATACATAGTTGCGCAGCCTTCGCTACAGTCTGGCCGAGGCCCACTTAAGCTACATAGCAACCGGCATCAGAGTCCAGGAGTCAGGACTCCAGACAAGCCTCCTCCTCACCCGTCTGCTCCTTTTCAATGCCTCTGACTTTTTTCTCTCAATCCTTTCTAGGCGTCCCATGAGAGTTGCCATCACCTTTGCCCCGATGACCAGGCATTCAAGTACAGTCTGTTAGCCATGCTTCCATTTTCGCCTGATACCGCCCCAACCTCGAGGCTTTGGACGCTGCCGTGGTCAGAATCGCGCCTCCTCCTGCCGTAACCGCCAGCCGCATTCCTTCCTCTCCCTCCGCGGCCAACGGGCGAACCCTTCCGAGACACGTGCGACCCGAGAAAATAA